>OZ014440.1:8111771-8337586 GCA_963966035.1 Acleris laterana
ACCCTAACTGTTCTTTACGACAATACGACGGTAATATACGGTTCCGTACCAAAATGGTGAAAAAGGAACCCTTATAGTGAGACATCGGTGTCTATCTGTCTGTCTGTCTGTATGACACAGCTCAGAAAGTATAGAAGCTATCAACTTCAAATTTGGCATAATTATATAACTTGCTTGCCCGCAACTGTCTTTTTAGTAAAAACCAGTGATCATTGATTTGCAATGACGTCGCAATGACACTACTGTGACCTAGGGTTGTAGAGGTGTATAATATTATGATTGACGTTTTAAATAGTGTTATATCTTGTTGTCGTTGAAAATGAAACGGTACTATTTTTACACGACCGCCCAAAAAAGGAATGTAATGTTTTTCAGGGTTCATGTAAGTATATATATATACGATTCTTTATTCCACCATAACTTCTAAATGCAAAGCCGATTTAAATTTGTATGGTATCGTTAGAATCCTTTCACCATCCCGGATAACATAGGATACCTAAACTGTTAAAATTGAAATAACAATATCAAAAAATTCAGTCTGGTTTTTTAAAGGCTTGCTTTTCTTTTGGTTATTATTATAACCTACTCAGTTATTATGATTTTGTATGATATTTATTACTATTAGCAAAAAATCCTCAAATTTTTCGGAGGGTATGCTATAACCTCAGATAAGGATTTATTGCAACTGCATTTGATATTTTATCATATAATAAATTAACCCTTCATTTCATTATGCATGTTGAACTTCACACAGAATATTTTCTGTATTTACGATTTGTTTGTAATACACTCTTTACCTGCAAACCTCAAAAAAAAGATACAAACATTACAATACAGCTCATAACCATATCTGCATTATTTTATTACTTAGTTCTAAATGGCTTTGATTCTTGGTTGAAACAATTCAATATTTTCCACTATTGTCAACCCTAGGACTGCACCTAAAATGCTGAAAAATCTATGATCACTGGTAAAATCAATATAAAATTGGGTTGAAAAATGAAAGTGATATGATTATAGCAAACGGGGTGTCATATGGTACGGCTCACTCTGCACATTTCAAAACAATTTTTTTTATAATTTTTCGTGAAGTACTTTTTGATTTATAGCCAAAAATGGACAAAAAGTGACCATCCCCCCTCCTTATCTCCGAAGTTTATATTATAATTTATGATTCAATTCTGACGTACTTATATTTTATTGGAAAAATTAAATGAAGAGTTAGTTATTTACAGTTTTTGAGAAATAACAAAAAACTTTAAAAAATCTGTATTAAAATTTAGGCGACTCGCCGACAATTTTATTGTACCTATTTCTGCATATCTGGCATAAGTGATAAGATAACAAATTAATAAGTACAATGTAAAATCCTTTTGGGGCACTCGAATAATAAGAGTTAGTTAAAGGTAAGTATTTTTTTCATCCATTCAAATCATTTTTGACCCTTGTATTTGTTACAAAGCATGATGGTTGGGTTGGAGGTATGATGCTGATTAAAAATTAAATGTTAACATAATCAGACTCGCTTTATAACTAACATTACTAACAATAAACATTAAAACTTTTAACCATTTCAACGCCATTGACGGGTAAATCCGTACACAGATAAAACGCCAATGACTGACGGGCGTCTCGGTTAGCAGATCGGTTAAGACCGTAAGGTTTGAATTTGCGATACCTTTAGTCATTGGCGTGTGACTGACGAGTATTTAACATGACGTTAAAAAGGATGAAGCTTTAAGTGAAACCTTTTTTTTGAACTTCTTTAATATAAATGTCAAACGAAACCTTTATAATTTCGTCATGTCTGTTCAATCGTCTAATGTTGGATAATATATTATTGTTGGTGGCTTGCACCGTTTTCTGTTAATGAGTATTATGAATTTATGAGTAATCACCTGTCAGTTTTCAGGATTAAATAAAGGGATCACAGAACATAGATTATGTGAGGTTTTTTTTACAACAATCTTGAAAAAATAAACGGTTTCAGAAATAATGCATTTCTAACTTAGATACATAATGAAGTGTCTTTTGTTAGCTTTATATCATTGAAATAGACTTAAAATAAACATGACTCCACGAGACTGTCGATTTCGCGTTTAAGCGATAATTATCAGTGAAGTGTAAAAATGAGACCTCTCCATTTATATTGTTTATTTTTCCACTGCATAGTCATCTTTTTAATGAATATGGAACGTGATTGCAGGCTGCGAACCAGTTCTCTTCGGCGCTGACCTCAGGTCAGATGGGCCCGGTGATGACCCAGTTCGGACTGCCCCCGGAGGTCGCGTCTGCTGCCAACACCGGTGACATGCAGGCTTTCTTCAAAGCCCTAGAAAACACCTCCAACGCCTCCAATACCTCCGAAGCCAAGAACAAGGATGAGGACAAGAAAGGAGACGAAAAGCCGAAAGAGGATAAAAATGAGAAGAGAGATGGTGACGCCGGAATGTCACTTGATTAATTTTGTGTTGTGGTAGTTGAACCAAATTATGTTTTGTGAGTTTAGTTTAATAGTACTCGCAATATTTTGACCTTCACTTATCGCTTTTAAAAATATAACTAAACAAATAAGTAGTGTTATTATTTCAACATTTCCATGAAAAAATATCATGCGGTTTTATGTACGTAGGTATGTTGGTTTTTTAAAGCTTTATCGTTGAATGATTTTATAAAACTAATTTAGTTTTCAGAATACACAACGAATTTTAATTCTTTGTATCGAAAGTAGAGAAGAAAGGGAAACCCGTATTTAGATTACTTATCCATTGATGACGTGACTTTTAATACTCTGATATCTCGGAAGCTTATCGTTAAGTTTTTATCTTTAGATTACATTGAAAAGTAGGTACACAACTATCTGAAAAGTTGGTATCATATATTCCGCTTACCTTTAAACTAAGTGTTAGACAATGCGTTTGGTTTTTAGGGGGGTTGGTCAAGTAGGCGCGAACCTACAAGGACATATCTAGCTTGCGTGCGAATGAATACGAACGTGCGTACGTTTAGCCGATAGAAAGGGAGCCATAGAGCCGCAGACTGGGCACTTTCAACCTACCAAAACGCTGTTTTGTTAGGAGAGGCGCCTTTTGCCCGTGTACTTATATTTCTGTGGTTTGGGAACACCAGTTGTGGTGGAGCCGCTGCTGACGTAATTTTAATATTAGTCAGTGTGATATTATTTATTACTTAGTAATAAATAATTATCAACTTTTACAAACGCGTATAATCAACTAGTTGATCATCACGTCAATCAAGTGTGGAGTGGAAACAATGAAAAAAAACGACGGACTGAGAACCTCCTCTTTTTCGTAATCAGTTAAAATACCTAAAACGCATTTTTTTTAACATTAGGTTTTCGAATTTTTATAACACTAAAGGATGAGAGTAAATAAACTTGGTAAGTACTTATACAAATAATGCTTTGGTTACGGTCCTTCCAATTTTACAATGATCTGAAAAAAAAAGCTGTTAAATTGTCATCTTGGGGAAAATTCTCCCTGGTACTAAATAAGTGCCTCACATCTACCCAACCATGGCTATGCCATTGAAAAAAATCCAGATAATACCATATTACTGGCACTGGCATAAAATAACATTGTTACAATGGTAAAACTTCACCATTCTCAGCTAACTCGTCTGGCTATTTGTGTGTGGGTATAAATTTATTCGTATCAAAAAGTGTGTAGATAACTACATCGGTATACGCGCGAAATAACGCCAGTGATACACACCTTAGACAAAGTCATCCCGTGGCTCCCGTATGCAGCGTCTGCGTGCATAGCGTACGCCATAGTAGAATTGCAGTTTAATTCTCGACGTTGTTCTATGATGACTTGATGACTATGGTACACATACCTACTTCAGATTCCGTTAATTATAATATCCAAAAATAAGAGAGAAACCTACCTACCTATCTCTACATAGAAAGTATATAACGTACGGTTAAATCTTTCAAACTACGCAACGATTTTAATACTGTTTTGATCAATGGATAGATAAACTAGGCCCAGAACTGGAAAACGAAACGAGTTATCAGAGGGTTTTGACTCTGAAGAAAACGGAGCCTGGACTGGCATTCTGCAGGGTCAAAACCTTCTGATAACGTTGTGACCCCAACTGTTCCACGATTTTCCGCTTGCATTCTACTACTTCAAAAATGATCCTTTTCTATAGAGTGATTCAAGAAGTTTTTAACTTTTTATGTATAATATATTCAGGTTTATGTACGGTTATTATTTACCTACAGAAAGCTCGCATACGGGTCGCTAGTTACCTATAATTCGAACTTGACGATGTTCCATTCAGATCTAATGACAGTGAAACATCTTACGTATCTGTAATTTGATAGCAGAATGGGGAGCGAAGTGCCGACATTTTAAATTGATAACGATCCACGTTACATACTCTGGTGATGATTGTTTGGTCCGCTGTGGCAAGACATGATTCGCCAAAATTGTCAAGTAGATAAGACGCCCGCAATAAATTTGATAAGTTTGTGTCGGCATTTATTATGTAGGTACTGAAATTATTTCATAACATTATTGTCACAATCGTGGGCATATCGCGATACTTAATTACTTTAAATTACTAAATAGGTTATTTTGTATGTTTAATAATTCTATTTATAATAGCATCACCAAGAACATTAAAACCGTGTCGGTTACGAGTCTAGATGTCATGTTAGGCTCGTACTTACAATCATGAGCTTACTTAGCTTGTACAGTCTATAAAGAGACATACCTATCCACTTTTGCTGGTAAGGGTATCCAGAATTACATAGTTAATACTCGTACTATATGTGTAGTTTTGTATAGATAAAATTAGGTACCTATAATATCTATAACGCCATCGCACCAAAAATATGTGGAGACCCGGCTATTTCAGTGAGGCATTAGCGGTGTTTATGTCTGACATCTTGGAAATTTGTATATTATTTATGACTTAGTACTGACTGACTGACTTATGACTGTAGTACTTACTAGTAGCAAAAAATCGTCCAATTGCAATTTATTTATTTTTTAAACAGGTAAACGAGCAACTAAGGGCCACTTGCACAGAAAAATCAACACTGGGTAAAGAATTGATATGACAGTTTTCGTATGAATCTGACGTTTACTAAAAACTGACAAACAAATGAAAAATAAGAATTATTCGGCGTGATACACTTTTATCCCATGTTACGACACAGTTCCAGTTTTCTCTAAAATAGTTTTTTTTTTATATCCACGTACTTACATCAATTATATTCTTATGACGCCTAAGTAAGTACATAAAAGCCGGACAAGAGCATGTCGAACCATGCTCAGTGTAGACACTTGACTCTTAACAAAAATTAGCACTTTAAAGCTTAATATTTCATGAACGGATCCCTTAATCGAAAGATTGTTATCACAAACCCACAGTATGTTTTAAAAGACCTATCCAACGACTCCCCACACTATGGGGTAGGTATACAAGAAAAAAAATACATCCCCACGTTACGTATAGGGGAGGTACACTAAACTTATTTTACCACTTTTTTGGCGTGACTAATATGTACCTTCATGCCAAATTTCAATTTTCTAGTACAAAGAGCAATTACAATAATACTAGTTTGAATGCGGAACCCTAGAAAAGCAAGCAATTACAATAAATTTATAGTACATAAAAAAAAACATAATTTCAAAAAAGCATAACCGTACCTGAGGCATGTAAAGTCGGTCAAAATTTGGTGCCAACCCTAGCCAAAACAGTTGCGTATCAGACCGCTTAAAATTAATGAGCCTAATGTAAAAAAAAATATGACATAGGTAATCCCTAAAAGTTCATAATACCTAATGGTTTTTTTTTCTGACTTATTAGGTTAGGTTAGGTTTGTTTTATAAACAAGTTTAAAAAGTTAACTATTTCAGAAAACAAACCCATTGGATATTATGAACTTTTAGGGATTATGATATGATACATTAGGTTTATTAATTTTAGGCGTTCTGATACATTACCGCCAAAACAGGTATTTCCGTTTCCTAAAACATTGCCTTGCACAATTAAAACTTTACTTTTCCTTGAATAGCGTGCTATTTTATAAATTAGAGCATGTTAACATAATTAGATAATATTTTTTGTCGTAAGCACATTGATCAATTTAACCAAGCACGGTACAAATTGGTAGGTGAACAGAATTTTAAGTTCAAGAAAATTAGGCAAACTTCGACCAAGAAGATAGGCTCTCCCAGAACTTGATGATTAAGTATTATATTAAGCGATTAGAATAAACCATTACTATTTTCTGGACCGGTAAGGAAAGTGCTTTCTTATGGCGTAATATTTACGTCCAGTTCTATAGTCTATAGTTTTAGGTATTTAAAAAAAATTAAACATTCCAAACCACGTGACATTGTTAAACAGCCAATCAAAACTGTTTTATCGAACTTTGACCTATCAGTGTTCGGCTGGCGAACTATATATCACGTGATATCACGTGGTTGTTTTGTTTACATTTTTTTAAATACCTATAAGTATAGACTATAGGACACCCTGTATATAAAGAGAACTAAGTAGGTCTCGGCAAATCATGGCTAAAAATCGTGCCGATGAGCCTAGGCTGTCGATGAAATAAAAATTCTGCAGTGATACACTTAATGAAATTAATTTTGACAAAACAACCATAAAACGCGTGTTTTATCGTCTCGACAAAGAAGACCACTCGCTATTTTTAGTAGCTAGCCTTATTTTAACCGACTTCAAAAAAAGGAGGAGGTTCTCAATTAGATTGTTTTTTTTTAATGTTGGTTACCTCACATCTCCGATGTTAATGAACCGATTTGAAAACTTTCTTTCATTCGTATGCTTAAATACTTTCAGATTGGTCCCATTCTTATCAAAACCACGGGGAATCGAGGGAACTCCTCAAAAACTATAGGCACACCTATAGCGATTTTGGTATTTTTCATTGTAACTCGTGTATCTGCTCTTGGAAAGCACTATTTGGTGAAGTGGAACTGATGATGGTCACCGGAACTCCTAAACGGTATCTCTTTCAACGGTGGGATAAGATATTTCGATTAAGATAGTTGAGCGACTAGCGTATTTAGGTTTAAATATATGACTATGACGTTCACACGGAGTTGCTTGCGGCAAGCTTGTTCTATAGTTTCCTTTTAATTGAGAAGTGTGGGAATACATCACAGCATAATTATGATCACTAAAAAGTATAGAATATACAATAAATGTTTAAAAAACCAAATCCTGCCTTCAAAAACACAAGTCGGCGTCTCACAATATTTTTAACCAAAAGCAGACTTCAGTTGGACTGACGGGACTGACTGACTGGGGGTTAGAAGAAGTAATTTTTTGGGTTTTTGAAGGCGGGTTTTGGTTTTGCAATGTCTTATTGTAAATAAATTTAACTTTAAACTACCTATTCCAACGCCGCGTGCGCACCATAGACGAAGTGATTTTTTAATGACTAATTAGGTATCTTCTACGTCACAGAGTAACACGGGTTTTCGAATGAGGTCATATTTTTCCGTCCGTAGACATTCTGGTGCCATTTAATTTGTTATTCAGTCATAAAACACGCTAGACTTGTAGCTCGTTTTAATTACTCAATTGAGGGGTTACATACTCGTAGATACATGTCATATTTCCAGTAACTAACATAATACAATATTTAAGTTCAATTCAAAGTCTTAAAGTTCTGGATGTATTGGATATTCCCACCTGTTACCACTAAATTATTCCCAACTGGTAATAGCTGGGAATTTTTCGTGGTGGGTATATCCCGAATTGGGGTTACTGTGTATCTCAAAAAACTGCTTTGGAAGAGCTGGGCTTAAATGAGCGGCGAAGGTCGAAGACACGCGTTCAAGTTAGGCTGGTCGCTGAGTTCGTCAACAACGTATTGCTCAAAAGATGAAAACCCCGGAAATCAAGTTAGGTTAGTGTCTCATACTCGTCTTGTGCTTTCTCCGCGAACGAGGCGAAGAGACTGTTGATACACCGGCACTCTACAATGTCAAAGCTCAACATGCACTTGGGTTATGCCAAAGCAAAAAAAAAAAAAAAAAAAAAAAAAGCAATTAAGTTAAAAGTAAGTATACTTACACACTAGATTTTTTTTTTTTTTACATTGTAAACAGTTTTCAAAACTTATCATGCCTTTTCACACTTATTTTGTGGTTACACTGATTATGTATTTAGTCAAAGATTATAGGCTTGATACCTGCAAGTCATAATTTTGGATTTGTTATGTAGGTAGTCTGGTCGTTTGCATCTCTTTGATCCACGCCACAGTTGATTCTAGTTTGGGCCGTTGAATGGCAAGAAAAAGTGCTTTGATGCGATAAGTTTTAAGTAGTTATAATTGCTTAACGTACCTATCTTTGTCACGGGTTTAGTGAAACCGTAAATTTCATTGACGAGTAGGTACGTAAGTATCTATTATAGCCAAAACCGCAATGTAAGTAGGTAATCGATGACACAGCGCTCGTGAATGTATCAAGGATGATGTAAGCCTAAATACCTATGTAAGTATACTCGACGGCTCGTAAGTACATTAACCGAGTCTTATATTAGTAGATGCGTATATAATTGAATAGGCGACACGGATGGCGCAGCACTCGGCGAGTGGCTCGTTTAAATCGCGGCCATTCGCGGCAGCCGCGGCGCACGACGCGTGACCTCGGCGCAGGGAGCGGGGGGCGTTGGGGAATCCTTCTGGCGCCAGACCGCCATCGGGCGTCTGCCCGCGCCCCCGCGCCCCTCGCCCGCACCCCCCACTCGAAATAGATGCACGGTGATTTACGCCTCGGGCATATGAATAAATATGTTGCTCGCCTGTGCCTACCTCGGTCGCCGCAACATTGGCACGTCCGCCCCCGCCGCCCCGCATACCGAGCCATCTCATTCGGCTCGCGCCGCCGCACCTTGCCACACAATACGGTCAACTTTCAAATAACCAAAACATGAGTTTAAAGCTTTTTGTAGTTACGAGATTGGCATTTTGTATACCTACCTTCGTAGCTACCGATTGGCTCCGATAAAAGTGCGGAGCTGTTGAGTAATTAATTTCCTTATTTATGAATTACACAGTACCTACTAACCAGTAACATACTTAGGTATTTCTTACATGGGCAATTTTTTATCGCATTGTTTTATACAATACAATACAAAACACTTTATTTTCCAAAAAACTTTACACCGAAACAGTGCAATCAAAAATAACACAGGTAAACTAACAGGCGGTCTTATTGCTGATTTGATGAGTGATCTCTTCCAGACAACCTTTGTAGGGATATGGTGTCAAATTAAAATATTTTACACGGTATGTGTTGCAGACTTCACGCGACCTATAACAAGAAACTGTTTTTAATAAAAGTAAGTAGGTACAAAAAAGCTAAAAAAATATATAAATTTAGGTACGTTTAACAAATAAATCGATAATTAATATAATATACAAATACAAGATATACCTAGCTTGCAAAAATAAACAGATAATTATTGTAAAAATCAATTTATTAGTTAATTAAGTATTCTAGTTTTGCTACTTACGTCTTGTAACGTTACTTTCAATTCAAGCAATGTAGCGCGAAACGATGACGGATGTTCGCTTTACAATAAAAGCTAAAATACAACGAACTCCCAATGTTCAGCCTTGGCTCAGCCGGTATGTCGCTATCTGCACTTCGGAGCCCATTAACTTCTTACATTCAAAATTCAAATCAAAATTCACTTGCAGGGGATATGGTCACACATATCCCCTGCAAGTGAATTTTGATTTGACGTAAGTTGAATGATCGACAATGATCAATGTTGTTGTTTGGGTTTGATTTAGGTTCCTCTCTGTTCTCTTTAACATCAAACCTAAACCGGACACATACACTAGTTTTAGCGGAGGTGGGTAGGTCAATTAAGCATGTAGCTTACCTACACACACTGATTATTAACTTGTGTTGAAGCTTCGGGTGATAACTGCGATGCGATTGGTGCGAGCAACTTGCTATCCTGGTTACAGTTCTCTCATTAATACTACGAAGTAGAGTTGTGATACATGAGTGCGTTTTTTAGGGTTCCGTAGTCAAACTAGGAACCCTTATAGTTTCGCCATGTCCGTCCGTCCCCAGTCTAGCTCAGAGACTCGTAGTACTAGAAAGCTGTAATTTGGCATGAATATACATATTAGTCACGCCAACAAAGTGGTATAATAAAATTTTGAAAAATATTTTTTTTTAATGCACCTCCCCTACACGTAACGTGGGGATGCCTTTTTTTTTTCTTGCCTACCCCATAGTGTGGGGTGTCGTTGGATAGGTCTTTCAAAAATATTGCGGGTTTGTGAAAACAATTTTTCGATTAAGGGATCCGTTTATGAAATATTAAGCTTTAAAGCGCTATTTTTTGTTAGAGTCAAGTGTCCCCCCCCCCCCTACAGCCAAAACTACAAATACTAAAAATCTGAAAAATATCTTCAACGAAAGCGCATATAACGAATTTTAAAGGAAAACTATCACGGCTATGTAGACATGATTAGTTCCTGAGATACAGGCGACTAAAGTGTTTATACCTATCAAAATCGCCTATGATAACTTTTATAGAAAAATTTGTTAACGGGGCGTGCAGGACGCGCGGGGGGAGTCAAACTGTCCAAGCAACAAATCGAGCGACAGCCGCGCACATAAGCGCGAGCGCCTAGATGCTGTTTGGACGTGCCCCGGAATGCTACCTACAAGTTTGCGATTTGCGATCTGAAAGTTTACAAATTTTCGATTAGATTATTGATTTGAGTTGAGTAGGTACCCTATCGTTTGGAAAACTTAAAATTCTATTTACTGGACCTTGTTTTTTTTCAATTTCTATTAATTACTATATGAAAGATTTAACTTTTATTGTAATTTAAAGTCGGTTTGAAGCAGTTTAGATACCTAACTACCTACATAGGAATACTGATCTCACACTTAAAAGCTTGGCTCTTGTTTGAGATTTATTATATACGAATTTATAAGAAAAATAATCATTACTAAGTAGACTTAATTAGTTCCTGAGATACAGGTGACTAACGGGTTTATACCTACTAAAAATCATCTAAGACAGCGCCAAATAACTTTAAATAGAAAATTGGTTCATACATGTTGATTTTTGAGATAGTTTTTTGTGTTTGTCGTTACGGCTTCGGAACCCTATACTGAGCATGGTCCGACATGCTCTTGCCCGGTTTTTATTGTTTAAATGTGAAATCGCAAATGCATGTTAATACTTTCAACGGCTATTATATCGATCCATTATCATTTCATCATCCATCGATAGCAAATATTACTTCAAATAAGGACAACATTTTAGTTTTTAGACCAAGATATTTTTCTGTGTCATGGGTGATAGCCTACTAAATAATTTTACTTTTATTTGTTTTAATTACTACAGAACCCGCTGGATTCCAGGACACTAGGATAAAGTCACGGATTAACGATGCTGTTTTGTTAGGTAATATTTGCCCCAAAACAGGGCAATTATTCATTTTGAAAAAAAGGGCAGCCTATATCCAAACATAAGGTATCTCGATAAGTTTTAGTTTTAAATATGACTTGAGAAAGTTTTATACCAAAAAATTTCAGAGTCAGTTCCTTATTCGGTCATAACAGAATTTTACGGCGCCAGAAGCTGATGTTAGTAAATATTTGAGCCGCGTCTGCGTGATCACCTGTTGCGGAGATGCCCCTATTAACCGCTGGAAGAGTGCCCCATTTTATGACTAGATAATACTTCTATCACTTAACTATCGGCAAGTTCTTATTAGCAAAACAGAAGAAAGTTTAAAGTTTCTATCTGTCCTATTATTCTTTTTCTAGTGTAATGTGAAATATTAGGTCCTTGCCTATGAAATTGGCGTTTTAAATGGAGAATTTTATGAAAACGGTGGTTTTCATACATTTCATTTTGCGGATTATTTAGTGACGTCAAATGCAAACCAAACAAAATTCTATCAGGAATATTGGACACTTCTAAGGTATATTATAATACATAATATCTTAATAACTTTAAAAAAGTTAGCTTCATAAAACTCTGCGTACAGGGCCGGACCGTGAAGGCCCTGGCTACTACTTAGGGGCATTATACTAATTAGGGGATTTTTTCGCATTATCGTCCATCGTCTATTTTTAACTTTGACTTGACTTAACTGGGGACCCCTTGGATCCACGGGTCCCTGGGCTGAAGCCCAAAAGCCATATGGTAGATCCGGCCCTGTCTGCGTACTTAATTGAAACACTTGAACTCACAGCACATGAAAAGAGTTGAGTTAACACTTTAATTTTAAACATTAAGTAAGAAATTGAACCATATTACATACATAGATACATACATAAACTACAGCTACAGAATTTCCAACAACTATAAAAACTACCATACTTACACCATATAACAACAACCATATTATTTGTATCTAAAACTTTTAATAAGAATTTGGAAGTTAAAATTGAAATGAATAAACTCTGTACTAAATAAAACACGTAAAAAAACGCAAGTTTCATAGATAAGGACCCAATTTATAAAAATTTAACTAACGTTTTTAAACGACCACCTACAGAGAGATATATTTTCGCGTTGCGATTGTAACGCGCATTGCATGTGGAACAGACGTAGAATAATTGCAGCAATTTGGATTGTAATGAACAATTCCTATTCAGTGGAGATGTGTCATTAGTGACGGGCGGGGCGGCCGGTTGGTAACGTCGGGAGCAAAAAGCGTTGCCGGCCGGTCGGGCGACCGGTCCCGCAGGTTCCGCGCTCGTCTCGGGCTCGGCTGCGCGCACTCGCCATTCCACCCACTCATTCACCATTATTCACTATACACTCACATAAGGTTTAATTGAAACTTTCATGTTTTCACTGCTTTTTGGGTAGGTTCAAGCAAAATCTAAACCGATTCAGTTTACCCCAACTTTATTTTTTATTGTGACATGTCACGAATCAAGTCTATTCTTGAATTTATTCTTTTTCTTCCTATTCCTTTATACCTAAGCATTTGAGTTAAGGTAACATAGTATTATGGTGCTCAACGTTTCTTCCTACTTTAGATGTCCAATATTAATGAGAGTGAGACTAGTATAATTTTGAGGCAATATTATATTTAACTGTATAAAACGTCCTTAGGTTTCTACTAATATATTATGTCTTACACATTTTCTTACGCTTTTATGCTAGTCTTACCGCGTTTAGAGACCACATGAGAAAGTCGACAGTGTTCCGCGATCTTGATCTCAATAACCATAACGCCTATGGAGATAGTCTGCGTACACCTTGATTGCAGCGTCAAATACAAATAATTGCTGTATTTTTTAAAACCACAACATTTATAAATAAATATGTTTACCAGAAATAAAAAGTTATAGGTAGGTAGGTTTAATTATTAACATAGTTTTCTTTTTATTGCTCGCGTGTAGTCTACTCCACCTACTGTGTAAAATATTTCAATTTGCTACCTTATCCCTACTAAGGTTGTCTGGAAGAGATCGCTTATCAGCGATAAGACCGCCTGTTGTTTACCTGTGTTATTTTTAATTGTACTGTTTCTCTGTAATATTTTTGTTTGGTGAGCAATAAAGTGTTTTGTATTGTATTGTACAGTCAAGGGTAAAAATAAACATCCGAACAAAGGTGCAAAAATATGTGCAAACAGACCTTATCGCTATAGTAATAAGGCCTGTGTAGGTACATATTTTTGAGATTTTGTAGTGTATACATATTGGTGCCATTGACTGTACTCAACTATTGAATCAAAAACCATCCTAAAAATCGTACTTAGATACTTATTATAGTTTAGAAGAATACACAACAGATTATGTTCTTAGGATATAAGTATTAAACTTCATCATACGTACCTATTCCTAACCTTGTTATTGTTTAATCTTCTAAACTATCTCCACCTCTCGTTCTTCGCGCGGAAGCACATAAAGCCATCCCTTTTGATTTTTGTGTGGGTGTGACAGCATTTTTGGCGTCATAACCCCAACTCGAAAGACTTTTTAATACCCACACTTAATCGATAGAGTGTAGGTGTGTGTAGGTAGGCCTTGGTTGGTTGAAGTTGATCGATAATTTGAATAAGCGTGCAATGATCGGCAATCCCTTTTGGCGAGCGCGGTTTATTTACTCGCCAACCGTAAATAACAACAAGGTTATATTATGTTCTCCGACGTTTGTGCAACGGACCGCGCCGCCGCCGCCGCGCCGGGGCGCCGGCCGGCAGGTGCACTCCGCGCCCTCTCGCATCGCAGCCCGAACTTACTGGTTTAGTCACTTTTGCAACGCAAGAGGAGCCTACATGTCTATATACCCATAGATGCGTGCCGAGGCCCTGGCTAACCAAGCCTGTACATCGCTGTGGATTTAAATCGATGCTTGAAACTTTTGAATAATTCACTAATCACTTCAGCAGCTCGTGACAATGTCATGATACGTGCAAATGTAGGTGCGTACTATTGTCGCTCAGTGTATAATTATGTAAGTGTCGCAAAGGTCAACGGGAATACAATGGCGGCTGACCCTCATTGAATTTACTCTTTCATTACCTCTACCCCTTATGAAGACTCACGCTTCCTCCAGAGTTCTGTGACCGTAAGTAAAAAACATTCTAAATAGCTTACGCGCATTTTGAAGTAGGTTATAACAAAATATCCTCGTGCCGCCGGTTAGCCGTTAAGATACGGACGCACCCACTGATCTCCTGTAACATGGCTAAGTGGTTACCATGGCAACACAGTGTGGCGTCGGTTGGGCGGCGCCGGAGTGTCGCAATTAGTTTTTACTGTGACACGGCGACGACGGCGTTAAGGTTCTGTAAATAATTTATAGGGGGATCCTCTATAGTCGTATTGTTATCATCGTTCATAATTCTACATGCATGGACTGCATGGTGATTCTCCATAAACTTGTAATTTGATAAGGTAAACAAACACTTTCGATTCCATCCTACCTAAATTGTTTTATGCTTGACATCAGTCACGATTACCTCATCATAGGCATCATCTCCTCAATTAATTCTATTATGTAGAGTAGAACATCTAATCACCGAGGCAAGTAGTTTTCATAATTATCTATTTTCTAAAAAAAAATAGCAAACAAAAACAAGTCTCATTTTTTGCTCAGAAAAAAACTTCTAATGAGCGGGAGCGAAGCGGGGTATTCTTGGAAATATCAGAAACGTAAATGTGAAAAAGTGAACTATAGACCGACGACGGGACGGCGGCGCGTGCTCGGGGATATTCCGAGAATCCGCCGAGCCCAACACAACAACGCAGCTAATAATAATTCCTCCATCTATTTACGAAGCCGCTTATCCGGAAATAATTAATACCGACTAGGTACTTGAAATTACATTGATTTTATTTGAAAAGTATTTCTGATTTCACGTAATAAAAACGTTACAAGCGTCTGGCGACAGGTTGGTCTTTTTTTTCTGGGAACTATAACAAAAGGTAAAAAAAGGTGGGTTACCCGTTACGCCACGAGGTATCCCCGTCTGGGCAGCGCAATCGGATTCGGTTTTAACAGATAACCCACAGATAAACATAACAATTCTGTAGTTCCAGCACGAACATTTCAATAATGAGTCACATCATCGCCTTTATCTACTATTCGTAAACGTGTTCAACCTGTTCGTAGCACAAACCCTTAAATAGTTTTCATCGTTTTTAACCCGACTCACCCAGAAGGGGGGTAACGTTTTTTACGTACTTATAGGTACTTCACATTTACTACCTAGTCGAAGACGGTACGAAGGTCAACTTGATAATTGGGTCATTAATTGGGCGTCCTTTCCGAATCACTTTAGAGGTCACATTTTTGAAGAAGTGGCTGCAGATTTCGATGTCGTTTCTGGTTAGGTATCTTAGTTTACCGGACATCTAACAAATTTCCAGAAACTGCATCAAAATACACGCCCAACTCTTCAAAAATATGTCCACAAAATTGAGGCGGTTATAGCCTCGAATACATTACATACACATACTATAAACTCACGCCTTCATTCCTAGAGTGGGGAGGGCAGAGCTAAAGAATTACCAACAACTCTAAAAAAATGATAATTCTGGGTGAATTGCAAAAATATGGTACCTACATAGTTTAAGGACTCAATTAAACAATCCTTAACAATCCTTAACTTTTTCCTTTGTGTAACAAAGATTAATCATATAATCATAAGGATAACTTTTCTTACACAAAGGAAAAACAATGGAAGAAAGTTAACGTTTCCTCAACTAAGACCTTAACTATGTACAATATTTTTGCAATTCACCCCTGTAACCACCCTGTTGCACAATTACGACGAATAATGACTCAACTAATAAATTTTTGCTTAAAGTTGCTGCTGTCACATTCTTTGGAATAGCAATAGAATAAGGCAACACGTCATTAAACAAGCATTAAATTTAATTGACGTCTCTGAGTGCGGCAGTGAAAGCTTTAAATAATCGCCGTACATAATTTCTCGTTGACGTTACTTATTAGATGTTCTATATACCATTAAAAGTGTGTGCTCGGGGTACTGGATTCTCCTTACTTCCATGGCTGACTACGAAGTCATGAATTTTGAACATGCAAAATATTTTCAGAAGCTACTGCCAAATTGCGTAGGAATAACAACGTAAGTGAAATATTTATAGCAGTCCAGCTTCATTCCTGACTGACATGATATTCTTTTTTGGATTAGAGCCATTTGATCCTATTTTTATTATGAACATGAACATGCATGTCACGCGTTACCTTATCTTAAATACTTGGAAATGTGATTAAACTGATTAATCTAAATGATGTTTTGATCAAATTATAAGTTTAGCCGGTAAAAAAGAAGGGGGGGTTACATTTATTACCTCTGAGGGAGCTGCTTGCTTTATTCATTTACTTATAACATAAATTCTTGACCAGCTTACAGTTTCTACCAAATCGTTGGTCAAAGTAGTAACAAAAAATATATCTAAGAAGATTACGTAAACTTAAACTGTCATGAATTTTAACGGCTTTAGGTACAAAACGTGATAAGCCCGGAATCAGCACTTGGCTTGTTAGCCTTGATAGCCTTTGCTCTGTGGATTTTTGGTACGACGACGTATATCTACTGGTGTTGTTTTATTTAATGTACTCGCTTATCTAAGTAATGAACACAAAATCAAGTAACGTCTATCCAACTTACAGGGACTCAATGTTATAACAATTAAGAGCTTAAGAATAAAGGCGCATTTTTTTTTTAAATGTTCTCTAGAAGTTAAACCAATAAATAAACTAGGCTACCTTGCACTACCACACGTATCCTGTCATTGTGTCGCCTTCAAGTCACTAAAAAGCATTTAAGTACCTACGATAAGTGAAAAAATACGTATTTGTTATGTACACTGATACTGCGTGAGAAATCAATGATAATCCCTTAAGTATAAACCTGAACCGCGTTTACAATGAAACAAACCTATTGTCATGAGTCTAAGGCCCGTATTAATAAACTCATCTTGGCTGAGATGAGCGTCACAAGATATTTCAAAGTGAACGTCAAACCATAAAACACTGTCATTTTTGACGCATCTCGAGACGAGCATTAGAGTTGAGATTAGTTTATCAATACGGGCGAGATACGTCAAAAATGCCAGTGTTCTATGGTTTGACGTTTACTTTGACACATCTTGTGACGGGCCTCTCAGCCAAGATGAGTTTATAAATACGGCTCTGTTTATAAATACGGCTCTTACCTTACCCCCTTACTTATAAGTTATAAACGTGGAATAAGCTTAGAATAGTTTATGCCATGCTTTGTCCTTATCAGTAATTGTGACATTTGCATCTGACAGAAAGTGAGAAAGCATGGCATAAACTATTCCAAGCTTATAAATAAGGGGGTTTGTGTCAAAGTGTGAGCGTCAACCTACTATGCCAATGAATAGTATTCGCCATTTAAATTGATACCACGATCTTCTCAGTCCAAAACTCTGAATACATGTTCCAGGGCAGCGGTAAACAGCTTTGTAGAGATAACATCTCCACGTGTGACTCGCCCTGTTCCAGCAGAATAGGTTTAGAGTTATAGGTTTTAGTCGAACTAGGAATACATCACTCATCTTCGGTTTGCCGATGACATTGCGGTCATGACAGATGATAGAAGACAGTCGCAATGCTCGATGACCTCATATGGGCGTTCCTTGGAAAGTTTGTACCTAGTAAAGTTCAAAAATTAAGAAAATAAATGTTAACTTTTCCGCTGAGTTACGAAAATTAGCTATACTGTTATTTATAAGACAAATGGTGGTCATCTCAGACAAAACTCCTGTAGCAAGAGCAGGCATTATGTTACTAACAGATGATGATTGAATCTGCTTCATTTACTGAATTTGAGATACTGCTAATTGGTGTTGAGAAAAGTATATATAAATGTACGACTAATTTTCGTAACTCAGCGGAAAAGTTAACGTTTCTTAATTTTAGTCCTTAACTAGGTACAAACTTTCTAAGAAATATCCATATAAGCCTCGGAGTGAGTTGGTCTGACGTAGTACTTCACGTGGCCATATTTGCCAAATATTGATCTTACGTACATCTCTTTCTTAAATTTAACTTACCAAATGTAAGAGGTGCAACGAAAATATTTGACAAATAACAACTAAGTGAAACCTTTAGAATGAACATGGATAAGACAATGATGATATCGAACACCCATTTAAATAATAATACTTAATAATAAATATCAGGGGACAAAGTCACACCAATGGACATAATCCCAAACTAAGCTCTAGGCTTGTACATAAATACATAGAAACATTCATGATTCAGGATTCTGTCCTTACCCGGATTTGAACCCAAGACCGCTAGCTTCGTAGGCAGGGTCACTATATACCGACTAGGCCAACGCGTCTTCAACAATTTAGTACCAACTTCCGTAATAATCGTAGGTTCGGCGCGTGGAGTTGTTATGCAAAATGTTTACCTGGGACATCCAACTTCAAGAAAGAGGTCAATCGTTTAATCCGACTCGGTTGGGCATGGGGTTCGGGAAACTGCGCTATATCGTCTCGTTCAATATATATCAGAAATGAGGATCCGCACGAGAACCAAAGTTACCGACATAACCCCAAGAATTGCTAGACTTAAGTGGCAGTGGGCGGGGCACGTCGCTCGTGGAACGGATGGCCGATGGGGTCGAAGAGTTCACGAGTGGCGTCCGCGTACCGGAAGACCCAAATGTGGGAAGACGTCCAACAAGGTTGACCGACGACGTTGCTAAGGTTGCGGCAAATCGATGGATGCAAGCGGCGCAGGACCGGTCATTGTAGAAAACCTTGGGGAAAGCATTAACAAATTCGCTTTTTATGTCAAAGCCCCTTGGTTACCTTATCTAATTAGTTTTTACGCTATAATATGTAGATGCGACTTTTATTATCATTAACGATTTCTTCTGTTTTTTTTTGCCTACCCGCAGTGATCGCTGGACATATTAAGATGATGTCCTACTTTTAGGTCTTTTGGAGATATTCATGGTATCGTCACCATGGCTTGGTAGCTTTATATGAAGGATTACAACGTCCGCTGCTGAATGTCTACTCCTAAAACACCGGCAATATGCAGAAGTTTATATAATATATTTTAGGTTAGTTCATTCATTATCATTACATGTAGGTAGTAAGAAATCGCTTATGTAATCGAGTATGTGTACAGGTTAGACGAGATTCGTCAATTTCGCGACGGGTCGACTCTGTCAGCCTGTCAAACAATGCGATGACTATATTGGCATTGTGGCTGTATAGTTTCCAACATCACGCAAATGAAATCATAGGTAGGTTTGTATCTCATTCATTACGTAATCCCGCTCTAATATTTAATTTTATTTTATCTGGTTTGCCTTATTGTGTAAGTATAACAGTATAACTTCGCGGCATCTGTTATCTTTCATAGACAGGTACTATTATCAGTGAATGGAATAGATATGCGGAATCGTAAATTTTGCATGCTCCCGAGCATTATCTTAAGGCGTATCAATTTTAAGTCAGGTAAGTTTCCTATTTCGAATTAGCGCAAATACTACACCGATGTTATTCATAAAATGAAAAATGTTCTTCGAACAACACAGTGAACAGGATGTTTCGGTAGGTACGAGTATTGTATTGATATGGGCATGCAAAAAAAATATCGAGTTGCCTGAGCACGATTAGTTATTTTTTAAACACCGAATAGGTAGGTATATGTATCATGAATAAACACTATGTTGATTTTTTAAATAAAGTTGTCGTTTTATATTTAGTAATAAGTTAGTTGCGAACGTAATAAATCCTTTTTCCGTGTAAAGATTTATGTATGATATGACACGGGAGAGGCATTGTATCTGTTTTAGCTTGTTTAGTGCGTAGGAGCGGAGAATGCACCTCGGAAGCGGGAACACCTCGGAGCTGGCGAGCGTCCAAGCGCGATCCCGAGCACGAGGCGGGTCAGGCGCATGCCAGTGCGCCTGCGACGCCGCTCCGCACATCAGCCAGCATCATGTTAGGTAAGGGAATGCATGCCAAATCTATTTCAGTTATGAATAAAACAAAGCAATGTGATTGGCAATTAAAACTGAAACCTTGTAAAAACATAGTTTTTTTCCACAGGTATGCGCGCTTGATAACAGAAAAAACAATCTACAATGAAAAATAAATGAATGTAAGATTTAATTAGGAACACCTATATAGTTAGTAGGTATACTTACCTACGAAGTGAATAAATGCAAAACACTGAACGTCGTCATCGAGGAAAGACTCACGCCGAATCGCGCAACAATGAATAAACATCTGTTTGGTCAAGTGGTACCCGGTTATGGCTGACTCACGAATATTGTTGTCACATTCATACCTACATCGCCCGCGCTGGCGTATTTTGGTCGTTGATATGCGAACGCCAGAATTCGCGGAGAATGACGCCATTCTCTTAAAAGATATAAGCACTTATTGGTTATACATTGATATAGTAGGAATGTGTACGTAGGTAGGTATGCCTACTACTTACCTGTATACGGCTTTTGTTAAATAATTGTTTATATGTAAATACAATTTTAGTTGTAAATACTACAGTATTTAGTATTCTATGTCGCCAATAAATAGTCAATGACTTAATATTTTATAATATTTTTTATAGTAAGTACGGGATTATTTTATTAGGTACTAAAAATCCTTATCATACAAAGTTCTAAGCTAAAAACTAGAGATGTGTCGTTCTCAATAATCCCGTAGGTACTACAGACGCTCGTTCTCGAGAATTCTCCACGAGGATGTTAATTAAACCTTAGGTAGGTGTATATATTTATACTTATTGGGTGAGCATGTGTAACATGAGGAACAAAAATCTACTTAATTGCAAATATGTAAGTAAGTAATAAAATAATTATATTGCTACATTTTAATATTGGTTTGATAATAATTATGAATGCTTAAACGTGTTTGTATTATTATTACGTGTAACCGTTATTTATAACGTTTTAAATTCCAGTGCGTACGGTTCACTTATTTAGCGGATAGATGCGTGTATCCAAACGGGCAGTGGGCACATAGTGGGTCTAGAAAGCCTAAGATGGAGATCGGCTGTCGAGTGTCGAGTCGAGGCGCGGCCGAGCGGCGGGTGCGGGGGCCGCGGGCGGCGAGGCGGCGCGCGCTGACCCGGTTGCGAGGGAAGCCCGCCAGGGGAGGGGGCGGGAGGGGGCGGCGAGACGCAACACGGCCACAATGCTGCAACGGCACTGTTTGCCAAGTTTGCTTACTTCGCGCCTTTTACCAACACCTACGCGTCATTGGATATTTGTGCAATCGGTTTAGCATGGCCAATCTTTGAGTAATAGGAAGTTATTGTAAAACATCGAATAATTTAATATGCTATCCGAAGCGTTGTATTTTATTTTGTGCGTCGCGAGGTACTCGTTCAATAAAGCTTCTGACTACTCAACGACGGGTTTCCCGCCCACGCGACTTTATGGCGCCCGTCCGGACCAATTTGTATACATACCAACTTATACTTTATAATATTAGTTCGCCTGTTAATTATCTTTCGCTTGTATTAACAGACACCTAATATAATTGAAGGCACTTTGGGATTGGGTGAATATTCGGGCGTTCTAACCGCCGTCATTATTCTTTTTAATACATTGACGAAAATAACGATAGCTATCAGCAACTTTTGATGTCAAAATCAGCGGACCCGGGGGTAGTATCCATTCCATTTAAAATAACAAGAAAGTTATTGAGTTTATATTGAATAATATGCGAAAACAATAATGACGGCGGTTGAAACGCCAAATATTCACCCGATTCCTTCTAGTCTTGCGTTAATTACAGCCAGGTCACTTAGTAATCATTGCAATTAAAAAACTATTAAGTACCTAGCTAGATGGATAATAGTTAAGTGCTAGTTGGTATCAACGTAGACATGTAAGATAGGTACAACTTGTGCAATTTTATCATTGTTAAATTGAGTAATTAACAAGCATTTGATAGAGGTTATGCGTTATTTTTAAAACTTGAGTTAAGTCATTTAAAATAGGTACCTGCGCTTGTTATTTTATTTGTTATCAAGTGTAAAAAATTACTGTAAAAGTTAATATGTAGGTATACTTACATGTATTACAATATAATATATTTTTCATCACACTTGCTCGTAAATAGTGTCCTAACATGCTAGAAAAATCGACCGTAAATCCAAAATAATACCCGGGGGCCTTTTTTTACCATTACGTTACTAAAGTGCGTAATAGCTTTTTTTTTTAATATTATACGTGGACTCAAACTATCACAATACGTCAGGACCCCAATTCTTGTGCCATTCGATATGAAGTTTCATTCGAGATGAAATGTCAGTTGAATACTATTTCCTAACAATCTCGCATAATAAACTATTGATCTCATATGTCACTAGAATCGGACTCTGAACACGTTTGACATTACCTGTGGTAAGTCACAGACAATGATGTAGTCTGCCGCTAATAAGTTAAAAATATGATCTTTTGTCTGATTTTATTTAATTTCCTCGCAATTGTGATGAAAAACATTGTATGTTACACGGGTGGTAAAGGAAATACAAAGCTCGAGTCATTAAAGCCCTCAGCCTTCGGCCTCGGGCTTCTAACAGACTCTCGTTTGTAATTCTTTCTTTACCACCCTTAATACACAATGTACTAATACCGTTAGGAGCTTCTAATATCTAATACCTTTAAACAAGCAATTTTTGTAATAATCTGAATCTCTGAAACGGCTCCAACGATTTTCACGAAATTTAGTATGGAGGGGGTTTTGGAGGCGATAAAGCAATCTAACTAGGTTTCATTTTTAGAAGACTTACAAAAAAAAACAGTGTTTTTTTACGTCTCGTGTGTTGAAACGCTCGCTACGCTCAGGATTCTATTTTTGAACCACTCGCTTTGCTCATGGACCTCATGGTCAATCATAGAATCCTTTCGCTAGCTTGTGTTTCAAATGAATACTCGCAGGTAACATACAACTTTCCCCCCTTGTATAACAAATGATTATTTCACCCGCGTATAACACAAAACTTTTCACCTCACTACAGCGAGGAAAATAAGATCAAGGGTTTGTACTTACTTACTATCAATTTGGTTTCCCGTAATTCCACATAGGTTTTAACAGGTGTTAATAGGTGTCTTCGTCACTCGAATCACTCATTTTTAATAACAAAACAAACTAGAAAAGCATGCGAATATTTCACGTTGACAGCTTAATTGAAAAGTTTTGACTTAAGTTTTTTTTTTCGGATTCGTTTTATTCGCACATCGACTTACTTGGACTGTCAGAACATTTTATACGTTTTTAGAACAAGAATGAATGTTGAATGCTGATATTTATAAATTAAAATAAAATTGTAAGACTGAATTTAGTGTTTTTTACTCGATGCAATTCATTAATCGTGATGTTAAAAATTCAGCACTTTTAACGTTGTAGGTACGTTTTGTTGGCTGTCAAATATCACTTAAGCTGCCTTGAAACTAACAATTTTCTCAATAGATACTTACTTCCCCCGTTTGGTTGCTAGATTAGAATAGTGCCACTCCAACTAAGGGAATAAAGACGTGTAGTACTGTTAGGCGATGGGCTTGCAACCTGTCACTAATACAGTGGTAAACATCTACTGTAGCCTAAGTATGCAAAATGTGGTTACAGAATGATCAACAAGTTTTTAGAGTTGTTGGAAATTCTTTAGCTCTACCTACCCCATTCTGGGAATAAAGGCGGTTTATGCATGTATGAAAAAAAATACTAGGTAAAAAAAAATTGTGCGTGCTGTGATATGATACAATGATGAAAGTAGTTAATCAAGTGGTAGCCGTAGATCACTAGATACAGAAGAAGCGCAAGCAAGTTTGGCAATAATATATAGGAACTCGTGGTAAAGGGGCATGTGCGAACGACAAGTCCGCGAGCCGGACGGCAGATGCGCGGCGGCTCAAGGCCGCGGCGTGACGTAGCCGGCACGCGGCAAGCAGACGAAAACACCAAACGCCAGCCTCGCCACCAAACAACACGCAGCGCAACAAGTGCTCGCGCCCCCGCGCCTCGTGTTGCCACTTGCTTGCCCGACAGCTGTGAACTTCTCCTGCGGCTCCTGCACATACCTTACCTACTAAAAGTTTACCAAATGGTTTGGAATTCTTTAACCAACTTCTCCGTGGTTTCAAGAAGTTATCCAACTTATATAAAAATCCAAGGATGTTCGCGGTTATTTCTCTTAATCGTGTAAGAACGCCTGAAAGAAGGTACCTAAGTATCTGCACGAAATTCGGCACACTGCAGCTATTCCAAAATGTTTAGGATTTCAATTTAGGATATTTTTATCCAAGAAAAGTTTTCCCTAGGGAAACGATGAACGAGTTTTGTGCAAACAAAGGCGCGTGCTAAAAAAAGTACAAGAGTATAATATTAATATAAACGGATAGGTTCTTATTGGCATAGTAAGCAAGCCTGTTATTTGAACGATAGGATTTACTGTCATTAAATACGAATTTCTTGGCTTGGTAAAATATTCCTTATATAGGTCGAAATATGTCAATTTGTATTTACGTACACTCAGAAATTTGACGAAATATAAATACGTCCTACCTGAAATATCTATGTACATTTTGTATTAAGTACATTATATTTAAATGGTCTTAATTAACATTACAATTACATTTTGACTTAATTTACTTTGGATAGGGTACTATAACTTTTTGTCCAATTTCCTAATGGTAATTTCAAGTGGACCATTTTTCCATTTGTACCTACCTAATGAAATGACATTAAATCAACGATAGAGGAATAGTTTTTTCATCTCTCCTGTTCGGAAAGTTTAATTTGAATGGGTGGTTTTTTTATTTATTTTTTTGGTAGACGGGTGAAAAATTGCGTTTTCACCCCTAGGGTGGATAGTAATTTTTTTTTAATAGTTACGATTGGCCACGGATTTTATGATTCTATTTCAGATTTAAAGGACTAAACTATTAAACGAGAAGATTAATAAAATAATAACAAACAAATTTACTAATTCATCATTTTATAGGTAGGTACTATGTTAAAGATAAAGAAGAAGTATAGTTTGAGACAACAGATATTGAGTTTGTAAACACTGATCAAGTCTCAGTAAAATTATTCTAGAACACGCTCAGATAGACTTTTTACCCAACTGCCAGAGAGAGAAGGCGGGAAATGATTTAGACTTGTATAGTTCATGGTTCCCTGGGGTGTGATTCTCTCAAGAAGCAAAGGTGAACGAATGCACGAGTGATGTCCAAGCGGCGAGATTAAGTAGTCCCGTCAGTGCGAACAAAACACATTGTAGCGCGTGCATTTTCAATTTAGCAGCATGGTTCCTGCCGATGGGTCGAACGTATAAGGCTGCTTAATTGAAAATGCACGCGCTACAATGTGTTTTGTTCGCACTGACCGGACTACTAAATCTCGCCGCTTGGAGATCACTCGTCCATTCGTTCACCTTTGCTTCTTGAGAGAATCACACCCCTGGTAGAAGTTGAACGGATGGCCCGATGTCCACAAGCGAGATGTGTCGTTAGATTCTTTCTTGGGTCGCAAGTGTCACTGGGTACCTACCTATGGGAATTAACGTATGTAGACGACAATATATAAAAAACATGCAGTCTGGTTTTTAATGCTTGCTCTTTGTTATTGTTATTTGAGAGGTAAGTAGTAGGTAGGTACATGAATATCGGAGTTAGCGGTCGACGTCGCTGTTTCCTGGCGAGTCGTCCGCGGCGCAATCAAGCGCTGCTATCGACGGGGCGCATGCGTCATTGCCTCTGCTCACTGATAGCGCCAACCAATTATCATTGCAAATAATGAATTTATTTATACAGGGCCGATCGCGAGCGCGGTAGCGCTGTAGTTTCTCCATTGAATGTTATCGTGTTCATGTATGAGCACATATAGATACATATTCAAAATGACGCCAGCCAGGCTTGTTTATCTTTAGGTACCTAATTTAACTCGATAAAGGGGTCTCGCTGATAGCAAGTTCAAGAGATATTAAGTTAAATATAGGAAAATACCCACATTGCGTTGTACTTACTTAAATTAAACTTCTTTACCATGTTCATCGCTGATTTATCACAATAAATAGCCAGTACTCTGAAATTGACGTTTTAACGGCGTGAAATCTGTATTTGTTGACCTTTATAATAACTGGAAGGCTATGCTGTCATTACTTTCGTAAATTGGAGAACGTACGATCTACGGAGCCAATACCCGTTCTAGTCGAGCGCAACCGTTACGAAATCAGTGCTGCATGAAAATTACACGGCTCGCACTGCCGATGCCAACGTACACCTAATGGTCATTATTAGTTCCGCAATTGAGTGGGCCGGCGGCGCGCAGGTTATTAGCTTAGCCACGACTCGGGTCGCGCTGAAAACTAACCCTGATATGCAATCTCAATTCAACCGATAACAAACGAACTCGCATATTCAATGACGTAAACGATTCTCTCGATTTGCTTATTCTCAAAACTGCTCATGGTAGGTACCTAATTTATAGAAGTGGCTACTGTAATCGCAAGTCGCAAGCAACATTATAGTGTAGTTTACAGAGTATAGATATTATTATGTATGTATAAATAGATTACGAAGAACGACCGATCCGGTTATGTTGAAGGAGGGAGATAGATAAACGCGACATGAATCACTACTCCCAGAGCGAGCGCAGGCAAGTCCGCTCGGTGCGCGGGGTGGCGGGCGGGGTGCGGCACCGCGGGCGCGGAGCACGACGGAGCGAACGACAAACAGTCGGGTTGCCCGAACAGTCAGTCATCCGCGCCCGCGTCAGAGCGGTGTGTATTGCTCGTGACCTGATCCACCATCCTTCCATCTACAAATTACGATTTGTAGACAAAATAAAGAATTACCTACACGATAATTATAAATATTCGCGAAAAAGAAAGTTTCGTTTGTGTCCGAGTATAAGTGAGGAGAGTGTTATCACAGGTGTGTGTGTGTGAGCGTGGCGTGGATCGTCGCGCAGTTATTAACGATGATTCACTTGTGCGCGGGTGAAATGCAGCCTATCGGACTTGTTGACATTTGTTCTGGAGGCGTAAACAAATGATATCAGATCAGCATACATATGATGGTGGACTGATTTATAGTTCCGCGGTAAGCTTAGCTCTTACACTTACTAAGTTATCTATAAGCTTTGATTATTTTTATCACGATAGTATTCGGCAGTGTCACAGTAGTGTTCAGTAGGTAGGTACCTATTGAATAATGGTGTTTAAATTAATTTAATTAATCGTATAAATAAATAGTATTTATTAGTAGGGAAGTTTCAAGGGTGTATATTGCATGTACTTATACATAGAATGATTAATTGGAGTTGGTCCTTTTTTTTTGAATCTCATTTAAGTATTTTAGTTGGTCCTTGGTTGGATTAAATTTTATTTATTTAACGGCGCTGCAAAAGTGCACATTATGCACACGGAAATCAGTGTAGGTACTTACCACTCTTTTTTGTGTTAGAAAGAGATTGATTGCGAAGTTGTGTCATCTCTTTCAAACGCATGGATGGACCAATAACAGCAAACGCACCTGTAACCTGTGTGGGTACTATTCTAGGGCTACGGGTTTAGGAGTAATCAATCTTAAATATGCAAAGCTATCCCTAAAATAAAAAAGTCACCTGTCGTTGGTATATCACAACAACGAGCAACAAGTTTGATCTCCGGACAAAACATTAGTATAGGTAGGTACCTATTTAGAATATGGTAAATAGTTCAACGGCAAAAGGAAATGGTCTCGGGTTATCTAGATAGTGGAACGGCAGCTACTTACTAGTACTTTTTTTAATGCTTTAATTTGCATATTTAACCATATTTTAGGATTGATAAGAATAACAAACCCAAAACAGATCGCGAGGATCGATGAATAGCAAAAACTGAAACTTTCGGCGGAGGTCTAATTGTTCTTAATAACTGATTAGAACGTGATATAAAATTAGTTCGAATACCAATAGTTATATAGAACGGGTTTCTTAGCTGGTTTGGCGTAAGTTCTTGCCGATTCGAATTAGATAGGTAGGGGCGATGCAGGCTGACGGCCGACACAAGCGTCGCCAGGGCCGCCTGGCTTGGCGCCAGGCCGGCGGGCGGCAGCCGACCGCCGGGATTCCTTTGTCTCATTACAACACCAGTGTTGGGCCGCCGCCCCACCGCCACCGGCGAGCCAGCCTTCTCTCCACTCTCTATTTACTCTCAATATGCGCCATACAAAGCTGATAAGTACTATTACTAGTTTGAGCTTCTTACTGCAGAATTCACGATCATCAACTGAGTGATGTCGTGATGTGATACGACGTTGCATTAAGTTATTAAATTGATATAATTGCACAATGAAAAATGCACAATAGCAAAAATATAGCATTGTATACCTAAGCCATCAAACACACTGGCACTGAGAGTAACCCCGATCATACAAGCACACGTTGGCTGTGTGTGTAGTGCGTAGGCACTAACGTTTATTCGCTAGCTCGTTCGTAAACGAGTGGAGCGGCTTGCTTGTCTCCGGTTCTCAGAAATTGTAACGCCTTCTCGGAACGCACAAACGCAGTCGTCCACAAACGACTTGACGCGGTGAGTGAGCTGTAAGCGCAAAGCGAGGTCGGTTTCCATTCTGCCTTTCCCGCCGCTACTCCACAACATAGGGCATTATCAATTTAAATACGTACATCATTAATAATTATTCATTCATATATCTCCTTATTAACACAAAATGCTGTATTATTTACAATAACTGCGTACAGTAAATAATACTACATAACGAATGCCGAGTCAGTAATGATGTCATCTAGATAATAATCGTAATTGATTTCTTAGCGTATATAGGTATAATGTATTAAACACGCTAGAATATCTGTACGTAGTTGAACCGACTTACATCTTCTACATTAATGAAAACATGAACTAATTACTGTTTGTATTATTATTATTTGTGCGAATTGAGATTTAAGTATTGTAATTAAAAACATGTAGCAGGTATTTCTTTCATACCTATTGTTTTGATAGTGGCACGAATGTAAAAGATAAAGACAGATAGCAGAAAGTAGCAACGTTCGGCGGGGATATCCTCATCCGTTAGCATAAGATGTGTCTACGTCACGATGATGTCACGCCGCACACCAATAGAAATAGCCCGGCACATGCGCGTTGCGTCAACCCGCTCACCGCAACACTGTTTTGTTGACGATCGCTTGCCCACAATTACTATTATGGCCATTGAGTGTGTCACTTTTTATGCTAGGGATTCTTTCGATATAGCATGAAAACCGAGAAAGCTTATTGATTATAAAAAAATATTTATAAATTATTGTTTAAATTAGGTAGTACGACTTTGTAGATTCGTGGTAATAATTTAGAGATAAATGTTAACTAAAGGAATATTTCTTTTTCAGGTACGGAATTCGCGGTTACGATGCCTCTCACTCAGGAAAAACGTTTGGATAATAACTTTACCAACAACAATGATCACAGTTACCTGCATAAAAAGTTTAAAAAAATGGCATCGTCTATTACAGTGTTCCCAGTTAACACAGTTAAAGCCGGGGAAACAAAACATAAAGAGATTAATGCAGAAGACACGACACGTTATATTACAAACGGGAGCATTCAAGCCGCTCATCCAGAAATCGAAAAGATAAAAGGAATGCAAAATAATCAGCACTTGGGTGTTATACATGTACAAACTAATGTTAGTGATGAGAATAATAGATTTAGTGATGTAAATACTATTGATCAAGTAGCTGGTAAGACCAGTTTCAATGATGAATTTTCAAACAAGACTGAGAACCTTGAAAATGATTTTAGAGATGTTCAGAGTGGAACAGGTGGGCGGTATGTGTGCCCATACTGTAAATTATCTTGTGCCAAGCCTTCAGTTCTTCAAAAACATATCAGAGCTCATACTAACGAGAGACCTTACCCCTGTGTACCTTGTGGCTTTGCCTTCAAAACGAAATCAAATCTTTATAAACATAGAAGATCCCGAACACACGCTTTAAGATTACAAGGAGGTGACGTTTCTGCTACAATTAATGAAGAAGATATCTCAGGTGGGTCAGAAAGCGATACATCTTTACCCCCGACTGCGATGTCAGATTCTGGGACTGATTCGACTGTTATTCGCCTAGAAAATGCAAGGCCTTATGATTTTTCATCACCTGAGTTGACAAACGATCGCATTACTCCGCCAACGGGTGCAGATGCGCACTTCAGTGAAAACACTAAATCAAAAACGATTTACAAACCAAAGTTTCGTGCAGCGTTTTATGAAGAAACAGATGACAAAAATAAGTTAAAAAGGACAATTTCCTCGAATGCTGATTTTCTTACAGAACATATCTCCAAAATTATATCAAATAATGAAGCAATCGTTGATGTCATCGAAACGCCATTGCAGAAAAAATATGGTAAAATCAAGCAAATAGCAGAAAGCAAACAATTTCTGAATGAACTTGAAATTAAAACTGAACCGTCGCCACTTAACTTGACAAAAAACTGCAATGATACCGATAGTGTTTTTCGGAAACGATCTCATTCAGAAAGCTTTTCGCAAACAGATCATCAGAAACATCCATTGAATCCAGAAGGGTCGATTATAAAAGATCTACTCCTAAAAACGAAGTATAATGGTTTGACATCTGTTACGGGGGAGTTTATTGACGGGTCAGCACTTCTTTATATTTGCCCACTGTGTCAGATTGTCTATAAAAGCGCTGAGAACTTGGAAATACACAGATTATATTACTGTAAAGGTAATTTCTCTAATAATAACACGATGAATACTGTGCAGAAAGAAGTTAAAGTTGGCAGACCCGAAAACGTCTACGTAAGAAGCAATTCAGTGAACGTTCGACTTCCTGAAACATCTTCAATGGCAAAACCGCAAGTTTTTAACAAATCACCTCCGTTAAAAATTAAACCGGATAATTTGATCATCGTCAAACCAGAGTCAAATGACGTTGTTGCCCCATTGCCATCGCCCGGACCTCTGCTCGGAAATACGAGACTTGTTGATACAAGAGTATCTAACGATTTTAACAGAAGAACTGAAACTTTGATGAAACATAAATCATTATCGTCTAGCCCCAAAAGGAAAATTGACAGCAATTCTGATCCATACAGCCCTAGATTGATAGAAAATATTTCTCCGAGATCATCTGATGTGTATAGTCAACCTAAAATAAGATGTATCGAAGGTAATGTTACGACATTAAGGTCAATGGATGAAATTTCCCAACTTGGACGGCATAATTCGGCATCGTTGCAGATGTTTGGAGGTGAAGTCAAAATAGTCCATCATTCTGGCAGCACTACTACCCTACGTATTGAACCAAGTAAAAATCAACTCTCACCAATATCAATTCAGCCTAATTTATCGCCGTCAAAATTGGGCAATGATATGGAAGCCAGCAGTGTTGTAGTGAGATCTGGTCTTCATTCAGGAGGGACTATTGTACACAATCCTCCAACACCAAAAGAAATAATGGGAACTCCGAAACCTCAAACCCCTAGAATAACAGTATCAACAGTGACCGGGATTTCTAATAATTTACCAAACATTCATGATATAACCCATTTCCAATTTCCACCTCTGAGTGCTATAACCGCATTTAACCCTCTGACCTTGCCTCCGCTTAGCCCATCATCGTCTCCTAACGGCGCTACAACAATCCTCCATGGGGGAAAATTAATTCCTCATGTTCCAGGAATACCAGGACCTAATACGCCTGGTACAAATGTTGCTACATTATCTAAAAATACAGATTATTTTAGCTCGGTGGAATCCGACAAAATTCAAGGAAATTATACCGTCAATGGCCAATTAGCAAAGGGAATTGTTACCCCCAAATACGAAATAAATAAAAACGACACCATGCGAAGTATCAGAAGTCCTAACTGCAGGACAATAAATTTAGATTCTGACAAACATTTTCAAAAACCAATTAAACCTGATATGCCGCACTATGTTGCTGCGGTGCCCATAATTAATGTGAAGAACGTAGATGAACCTTACATCACACAAAAAACATTGACTAACAGTAAAACAATTACGATAACACAAGATGTGACAATAAAGAGAACTTGTGAAGGTATACCCAGGATGACCGTATTTAAAGAGAATGCAAATCTTTCATTAGCGAAGGCGAGGTATTTCGATAAACTTAATGTACCCAAAAGCGTCGATTCAAAAGCTCAAATCGAAATCAAAAATTATAATTTTGAAAATCTTATTACTAAAGTAGAAATATTCAATAATCAAATTCCAAGTTCAGCTGAAGTACAAAAGAACACCAATGCCCAAGAGATGGTTGCTGCTGCGATTTATAATGAGAGATCAGAGACAGCGTATTTTCAAAAAAGCATATCCGTCAAATCCATTGGAGAAGATCGGAAACCAAAGTTTCTAAGACCTTCAACACTGCCATTAAAACCTGGTACATTTACACCTAAGAGGCATCACGGTATAACACCTAATGCAAATACAATGCCATTAGTTTCCCCTGAAACTCCGCGTCCTGCCAAGGCTTATGGACAACTGTATTTGAACGGGAACGCCTATACATATTTGGGACTGAAGTGTTCAACTAAAGTGTTTTACTGCACTATAAATCGACCTCAACCAACTTATGTTCCTAATCAACATTTCCTGTCGATGTACAGCAATTGGCAGGTAATTATTATTTCTTTATATTAAGTATTATCTGTTTCTTTATGAAAGTTGCAATTCAATAATTTCTTACTTATATTCAATAATCAATTTTACGGATACTTTTCAACTATCCAAGATGAGAATTTAATTAATAAGTAAAATAAAGATTGAAATCAGGGGAAATTAATCCGTTATAGGGACTACTGGTTATAACATTAGTACTTAGTAGGTAAGTAGTAATGTCTGTTTAACAATAATACTGTCGAATTAGGTTAGCCTGTAAGGATAGTTGTGTGTATGTAAATAAATAAATATATCTACTTAGTTTGTTTTAAACAATAATGCGGGAGATGTTGACACTTTGACACGTCTTTTCGACTGCCTTCAAGCCTTCAAGGTTCAGTTTAAGTGGCTCCACTTTTGTGCGTTGACTAAAGTAAACCAAGTTTATCATGCATTAATTGCTAAGTTATACGCACTAGATAATCCACTATTTCTTTGCTCAAATCTCGTCCGACAGGACAAAAGAACAAGCAAATGCGTTTGCAATTATAATAATACGAGGGCTGCTACTTAAGTAACCGGAATCCAGGATTCCAACATTTTTAAACGCTATATCTGACCTCCATGGTAAAATTTGAACTTTTTTTAATACTGGCCGCTATATATTTTTTTTCTTATGTACGCTAGTCTTTTGTTTTTGGCGGGTTTAAATTTTAATCTCGCTGCAAGAATGGAACTCACTCGTGAAAATATTCGTGCTATGATTTATTACGATTTTCGGCGTGGTTTAACGCAACAACAGTGCATAGATCAACTAACTTCGACTTTTGGTGATGAAGCTCCATCCAAAACTACTGTGTATCACTGGTTTAGTGAGTTCAATCGTGGACGTAGTATGCTCAGGGACGAAGTTAAGGATGGTCGCCCGAAATCGGTCGTTGTACCACAAAATATTGAAGCTGTGCGAAAACTTATAATGCATGACCGTCATGTTACGTATCGCGAGATAGAGGCGACTATAGGCATATGTATGACGAGCATTAATAAGATATTACATGAACACTTAGCTGTGAAAAAAATTTGTTCGCGTTGGATCCCGCACAACTTAACTAAGGATCAAAAAGAGGCTCGCGTCGAATGGTGCAAGGAAATGTTGAAAAAATATAACCGTGGTGACTCAAAAGCTGTTTATAATATCTACACAGGTGACGAATCCTGGATCTATGCGTATGATCCCGAAACTAAACAACAATCAACGGTGTGGGTGTTTCAAAATGAGCCGAACCCTACGAAAGTAACTCGTGCAAAAAGCACCTTGAAGCAAATGGTGGCCTGCTTTTTTGGTATTAATGGCCATGTGGCTACAGTGCCCCTAGAGAATCGTAAAACGGTTAATTCGGAGTGGTACACGACCATTTGTTTGCCGGAAGTATTTGAAAAAATACGGAAAAACAACCAGCGACGGAGAATCATTCTGCACCATGATAACGCCAGCTGTCATACATCACGTGAAACGACTCGATTTTTGGAAGGTCAAAATATAGAATTAACGGGTCATCCACCTTACAGCCCTGATTTGGCACCCAATGATTTCTATTTATTTCCAAATGTAAAGAATAAATTACGTGGTCAACGATTTTCGACCCGTGAAGATGCCGTCGACGCGTTCAGACAGCACGTTTTGGAGATACCTCAGTCAGAGTGGAAAAAGTGCTTTATAAATTGGTTTCAACGTATGCAAAAGTGCATCGATTATCACGGAGAATACTTCGAAAAACAATAAAACCATATTTAGCCATGTACGTTTGTTTATTTTTTCTATTCCGGTTACATAAGTAGCAGCCCTCGTAGTAGGCAAATAGTATGATACGCTTTCATTGTAGATGGTTGAACGATACATGTATCAATTATGTTTACAGTTATTATCAGAGCTAACGCCAGACCCGCTGGGGCTCTCTGCTTCGTCTGCCATGTCTCTTTATGACTCACGTCATCGACCGCAAAACGTGGCCAGTTCTGCGATTAAACAGGATCTTATACTGACGCATTCATCGCAATGGAATCAAATTACGAATGATGGCAAGCAGGTAACTAAATTATAATATAACATCCGAAATATGTAATCCCTTTTTACAATTTGTTTAACGTTTAATCTAAAAATCACTTCATGTCGCTTAAGATATATTATTAAGATAATACGATGAAAACACAGACCAAGATATAATCATTATAGAATTAAGACAAATATCACGTGTAAGATGTTCCATAACTTATAAGACAACAGTGAAGTAATTTATTCCTTCTTTGTTTTCAGTCAATATTAGGTACGGACCCCAAGATAGCAGAGGATAATAAACAACACATAACAGAGAATGCCATTACTCCTAAAAAAGAGTTGGCAGGAGGATTTGAAAGCAACGAAGAATATACATACGTGCGTGGTCGCGGCAGAGGGCGGTACGTTTGCTCAGAATGTGGTATTCGTTGCAAGAAACCGTCAATGTTAAAGAAACATATAAGAACTCATACTGATGTGCGCCCTTACACTTGTGTGCATTGTGCCTTCAGGTAATTTTCTTATTAGTTTTTGTGTATTGACTATATTTCCATCGTTATCTTGTGACGTAACCATAGTGTACTTTGTCCTCTTGTCATTTAAATGCGTAATACCTTATTCAACAAAAGATTACTTTACACATATTTTCAGCACATTTTATTGTTGTATTATAATTATACTTATCATTTCAGTTTTAAAACAAAAGGAAACCTGACAAAACATATGAAAAGTAAAGCGCACTTTAAAAAGTGTTGCGAATTGGGGATCAATCCGAATGAAGGCAACGATAGCGAGGGCTGCGAGTTGACGCTGGGCTCGGGAGAGACGGACGATGATTCCGACTCCGACGGAGATGAAGGCAACGAAGGCGAAACGGAATCCAGTGGTAATTAATACATTTAATTTAGAACTCTCTGTAAATAATAAATATGAGAAGACAATCTCAAACAAATTGCCTTAGTCCCAAACTAAGTTCTAGGCTTGTACAATGGATAGGTACTAGACAACGATATACTTACTTATATAGAGAAATTCATAGATAATATCCAAGACCAAAGAATTAATACTCGCGCTCATCACACAAGTACCGGGATTTAAACCCGGGACCGCTAAATAAATGTCGCAGTCGTTTGAAAAAATAGGAGAAAAATGTCAACTCTTGCTTTAGATTTTAATTTTAAATCTTTAAATACATTCAGCATTTAAAGAAAAAACCAGGACCTATAAAACAAAATGGAAAACACCAACAAAAACAGGTAGGAATAATGACTGTAGTTTATTTGTCAGTTTCTATATGAGAGCTAAATTAATTAGTGTGAAATAGTGATTGTAGTTCTGTGAAAGTTGCAAATAATTCGAGTAGATCGGCTTACTTCCCAATATTAAAAATTAAAAAAATCAAATAAGACAGTTTTATACCGTCCCTGACGTAAATCAGTGACATAGATAATTAATTGTTTTAGGGTTTAGTTAAATTAAACCTTCCAAACATCTTTTTCAGACACAGAAGCTTGCAAATCCCGTCTACCAGAACACGAAGCAGCTCACTGTTTACTGTCTCTGGGAGGCAGCAGACCAGCAACTTCTGCGACGCCGGGTCTGATAACCAGCGCTAGGCCGTCCACATATCCTTATACGCCAACTGGTTTGGAAACAACTACATCAGAGTTAAGCCCAGAAAAATTTACAATTTCTAGAAGCACTTCTGTAGACTCTAGAACGGATACCGATAATGAACCAATGGACCTTAGTAAAAGTGACTTAAAAGCGACACCTAACATTCCTGAAATACAAACAGCTGGGGAATCTAGTGTATTAGCATCCTTAGCTTCAAACACAGCCAAACTTCCCTATAACCAGTCTCATTGGTCGAATGGAGAGCCAATGTTACATACTTATTTGACAGAGAGAGCTCTTCAAGACTCTAAAATAAAACAAAGCCAGCTAGCAAGTAGCTTAATAAAACTAAAAAAGATTGAATTGGAAAATAATGTTCTTGCAGAAGGAGAAAATGTCATGCACATTGAATATGCTAACCGCGTTATTATGCCTATTGCATCATCTCAACCTAACGTCAGTATTTCAAAAACACCGACATTAATCGAGAATGATCGTCTCACTTCACCAATGAACACTTCGAAGGATGATAACTTAGCGTTAAGTACTGATGTGCCGGTATCAAATAATTTAGTTATTGAGGCGAAAAGAAATCGTACCGCTAGTACTTCCAATGCTGAAAACGCAAAACACGTCGTTTCAGAGTACCTTAAGCATGCCCGTATAAATCAAATCAAAACATATGATGATAACACGCAAAACCTACCAGATAATTCCTGTGACAACAGTCCCATGAATATGGAAGAAAGAGACGAGTTAAACCACTGCGATGCAGATACATTAAAAATGTCTATAGACCATGACCCTGTTGCTAGAAAAGTCGTGATAGGTGCAGGTGGCGTAGCCTTTAAAGTGACTAAGGGAAAAGAATTTGAAGGATCCTCGTCTTATACGCCAGGGAGACTTATGGAGGATGGACGTAGAGTATGCGATTTCTGCAACAAATCATTTACCAAACCATCACAACTCAGGTTGCATCTGAACATCCATTACATGGAAAGACCGTTCAGATGCAGTGCATGCGCTGTAAGTTTTAGGACTCGAGGACATCTACAGAAACATGAGCGATCAGGATCTCATCATAATAAAGTGTCGATGACGTCTACATTCGGAGCTGCAACTTCCTTAAATCCTAGACCGTTCCGTTGTTCAGATTGCAACATCGCTTTTAGAATACATGGTCATTTAGCCAAGCACCTGAGGAGTAAAATGCATGTCATGCGTTTAGAATGTTTGTATAAGCTGCCTTTCGGAACGTTTACGGAGATAGAGCGTGCTGGTGTTAGTTTAACGGACATCGACACGACGGACTGCGCGAGCTCGCTGGCTAGCTTGCAGTCGCTGGCGCGCAAGCTGCACGAGAAGGATCCCACCAAGCTGGAGTACCGCGAGCCGAGCGGCGCGGCGACCCCGGCGCCGGCGCCCGGGCCCGTGCCCCACTCCGACGAGGACGACGACGCGGCCCACAGTGACAGAGACAGTGACGCAAAGACTATTGAAAATAGTGACGGACATGATAGAGAAATGACTTAATTATAGTGCCACAGATAATTAGTGCCAAAATTATATTAAGTAGGTTATTTAATGTGCAATTTTGTTGTTAATTTAAGATGTAATTATTCGTTACGGGGTTTGACTCAGACACATATGAAAACGAGATAATACGCTTTAAATACATATATATTTGTATTTTGTTTCGATGTTAATTATGTAAAAATGTATTGTAAAAATCTCAAAATGAAATATTCTAATGTTGTTAAAATTGCTTCCTATATAAGGCTTACGTATTTCTAGCAGTAGGTTTCATATATTACAAAAAATAGCTACAAAAACGATATTTAAAATATGGCCACGAAACTTAAGAAAACTTTGAGATGAAACCTATCCTTATAAAAATTATAAACCTTTTGGAGGTCCACAATGTAGGTCAAGTAACTATTGAAATATCAAAGAAACATATTTTAAAATTATTGAGAATATTTCCTTAATAAGTACCATAATTGTCTCGTATGTATTTTTATAAAATATATACTTACTATCTATGTATTTACAGTAACTAAGTAACGTCTACTTCCAAAAAAAGATTATCTTAAAAACGATTGGCATATCATCTTCCATAAACGAAATTTAGATATACATTATACCAATCCTTGAAGAGTCTTCCATATCAAGAATAGTACTTGTGCTAGATATTTGTTACTACATACTCTTCTCTCGGGTGAATATTTGCCGAGCGTTTATAACTTTACAACTACAAATGTAAGCTAATAGCGATATTCCTTTTGTAAATATAATATATTTATTGTATTACCGAATCATATCGTAGGGTGCACTTAATGGTGCACCTGTCATAACTTTAACGAAAAAAAATTGTACAATTTTAAACATTTCGTTTGGCGAGGCGAATTTGTAGGTTTTTTGACAGTTTTGCCTATATTGATTGTGAAATGTGGCTAACGTTTTGATAAACAAAAAAGTTATTTGAGTCGTTTAGAGTATTCTGTTATATTCTTCATATTTTATTCACAACTAGCTGTCATAAGTCGGGTACCATTTGGTACCGCCGAGTACCTAGTCCTACGGTACCAGTAGCATGAGGCTCTTTCAGTAATTCACACAAAAAAGCACTGCATCAAAATATTGTGCAGGCCCAGACTTTGCAAAATATCGACATGTATTTATTTAACCGATATGCGCAAGCTGTGTTTTGTCCAATTGCCTACCGATTATTGACACCATCAATTTTATTCCTTGTTATTAGAGTGAAAATTCTACAATCACTAGGTGTCAATAAATGGTATTTTGGATGCCAATAACCAGGTGTTTTACCCTAAGCTTTGATCGCAAAAAACGAACCACTGCCGGCTACTAAGTACCGACTTCTAATATAAATAACTGTAGCTAGTTTTGTTTATTTTATATGCGATTGTATTTTTTTACGTAAACCCTGTAATTTCTCTTATTTCGTCACTGACAGAAGATGGGAGGGAGAGGGTAAAAAAATCGGAATATCCAAACGCTACGCCATGTAGTGTAGACCATAAAAACTAGCACGGTATTTGTATTATGTTTAAATTACAAGTATTTTATTAAACCAGTCCCTACAGTTATTTACGCTAAATACGATTGTACATTTTGTGTTAAGACCATAATTTTGGTATATTTATGTCATTTGTAGTAAAATTGCGTTATGACGATGAAATGATAGAAAAGCGTCAAGTGAATTATGTCGGTATACCCTTGAGCCTTGGCAGCGTTCACTTATATAAAGGTTAAAAGTGGTTACCAATCATTGGTGTCAACTCTACTAGCATGTAAATAAGTTATATTCTTACAATTAAGGTAGGTACACCTTTATGGTGGCTATGTGCCACTAGTTTTTGTACACTTAGGTATTTTGAAAAACAGTCAACAACATAGGTAATGATAATAAACGAAATCAAAATTTATGTGTATTTATTATTTACTGTAAAGTCATATCATGCATGACTAACATTGTTTCCCGTTTTTTAGCATTTTTACACCTGTAGGTATATTATTAGAGACGTTCCAACTACGGAAGAAAAAAAATTCAGTAAAAGATAAAAAGTTCCCAAAATTAGTTTGTTAGTGGTTAACCTTTTGAACGTCTTACGTCGAATACAAAATGTGTCACTTAAAAATCCAACGTGTTTGTCACGCTATGCAAATTACACCTTATTGATACGAAATAGTCTCTTTGAATCTTGGAACTAGTGACGGCCGTTAGCCGTCTGTGCATGGCGTTCAAAACGTTAAATGTCATCAGCATTCAACCACCGACGCAAACAGAGGTGTGGAAGGTCTATGGCTGGCTGTCATTCTGAAAACATCTGTCCAATTATTTAATTTATTGAAAATTATTTTATCGTTAATTTTGATTCGCAAATCCAGGGCAGTTTTGTGGAACAACTTGTAACATTGATGAAGAACTTGCATTAAATAAAATAACAGTGAAAAGATAGTTCCAAATGAGTTAGCGGTCAAGATCACACCAAGCCATTGAAGTGGATGCCCGCCATCTTCAAGGGGCACGACTATGACTGGAAGACTTCGACGACAGGACTGGATTCACCGTACAACGTTGCTTATATATACTTGACATTGGCAAAATTACGTTATTATGTAGACGCCATTAAATAAAGAAATAATAATAAACAGAGGTGTGTTATATTAAAAGTTTAACGCGATCTGTGTACCTATCTGTGAATTTGGGCTTGTCTTCAATATAACGACGAGAATAATGATAACTGCGAGCAATCTGCATCTGATGTAAACAGAAGCAGACCCGGGTTTGGGTTTTTATTTCAATAAGATCAGTCAAACACTTAATATTTTTTAGTGATCATACTGGTCATAATATAACGCTATTATATAGTCTCACTTCTCAATTAATAAGAAACTAGAAAATGTCATTAGTTTCATAGGCATATATTTAAACCTAAATGTGCTTCGTCATAGGCACTAAACTATTTTAATCAAGATATCTTATCGCCACTCTTGAAATAGGTAAGTAGGTACCGTCCGGTGGCCATCTGTGGTGCGGTGGCTCATCATCAGTTCCACTTCACCAAATACCTAGTGCTTTCCAAGAACGCAGGAGTTACTATGAAAAATACACCTAAAATATATAAATAAATATCAGGGGACAGTGTCACACCAACCTAGTCTCAAACTAAGCTTTAGGCTTATACTACGGGTTAGTACAACAACACAACAACAGCGATATAAATACCTACTTACGTCAAAAAATTCACTTCCTGTATACTAAAATAGAGATGCATGGTTTGCTAAAAATGTAAATATAGGTTCCGGTTATGTTAGTTTTGCTGCAGGCCCGGAGGGCCAAACCACCCAGAAATAGGGAGCTCCTTCGACATTCTTAATTTCAAATCAATTAATTAGTGTTGACGGAGCTGCGCTATCGCGGAACTCCTGTTTCTGGGTGGGGTGGCTATCTGGGCCTGCTGCAAAACTAACAACTGAAACCTACCTCCATATTCTATTACCTATATATTCTACATAGAGGACGACAATTTCCAAAACCGTAAATACTAATGGGACTAAGAGAAACGGTTCTCCCTCGTGGTCCAATTAATGGGACAAATCAATATCGTCTTTACATTGTTTAGGAAATGTCGACATAAAGGATAGACGAAGTTCTGCTGTGATCAACTCTGAGACGAGACGATCCTCTATCACCGAAATAAACTACTTTGATATAATTGTACTTATACATTTATTGTTCTTAATTTATTAATAGTTGACAGTATGTTTGCTTCATAGGCGATGGACGATGCTATCAGCAGTTCTTCTTTCTTCACCGTGCATCAAACACGACCACTGAAATCTTTGCTAAGGAAAAATATTTGTTTTCCACACAATGGGATTCTCGGGATCACCGGAATTTTCGTGTCATTTTTGAGCTGTCATAGTGATTTCTCATTAATCGACTTTCAATTAAGTATGTATCGCTATATAATATTTACAATAACTCAGGCTCTAAAAAATACAAACACTACTAAAAAACCTGAAGTTTGTAAGTTCCTTAATAATCAGAAAGAATAATAGAAAATAAGCAAATAAAAGTTAACGTGGTGCATGCATAATATTTGGATTCAATCCTACTAATAATATTAAAAATGCGAAAGTTTGTGTGTGTGTGTGTGTTTCTGTTTGTTACTTCTTCACACTGCAACGGCTGGACTGGTTGCCCCTGGGTTGACACATATGCTACTTTTCATCCCGGAAAATATAAAAGTTCCCAAGGGAATAACGACAATCTGAATCTACGCGGGCGAAGTCGCGGGCAGAAGCTAGTTAGTTTATAAAATAAAATAAATACACAAATAAAAAACTTACCTTTAAAACATGTAAGTACATGCAATTCTGTGAATAGGAAACTACTTTTTATTTGGATTAGGAGTAATTAAAATAAAGAATCACACTTAATGCTATAAACATTCAAATAGAACAAAGACAAGACACGGAAAGTCGGAACCCATGACAAAATGACCTAAATGCCCCAACCTACCCAAATAACCTACCCAATGTAGTAGGACTTAAGACTAGGTTTACTAACAGTACTAACTATGATTACTTATAGTATTGTTCTGTATTTCGGATCGGCGTACTGTCGATGTAGGGTGACCTCTGTGATAGCCTTAGGTACTACTATTATATACTCACCAGCGAGGTAGATATTAGGTGATGGAAAAACATGATTAATCATTTAAATTACTCAACGTCGTCGCAGGGTTTGTATCAATGTAGTATTTATTAAAAAATCAAAGAAACAAAGTCGCAACAGAGATCATCCTAAATCAACCCAGGCACACCCAGATATGGTCATTTACAATACAATACAATTTTTACCGGACTGCGGAAGGGGCAGGGTAATGTTTTTGACCTGAATGTACGCATGTATGTGGGATATTGGTTTCCTTATAAAGGCTGAACTGGTGGAACGATTTCGGCAAGTGAGTTGTCGTTGGATTGGACCTAAGCGTCGCGTGAATCACTGGGTATTTTTTGTAAATGCAAAATGTTAGCATATAACAAATAAATATCAGGGGCACAATGTCACACTAATAGCCTTAGGCTTGTATTATGGGCACTAAAAAATGATATAAATACTTATAGAGGTATAAACATATACTTAAACACATAAAAAACATCCATGACGCAGGAACAAATATTCGCGCACATCACACAAATATATGTCCTGCCCTTACCGGGATGTGAACCCAAGACCGATAGCTTCATAGGCAGGGTCACCACCTAGGGGATATCCCAGAATTTCCAGATTTTCTAGTTCCATATGGATCTACTGGTACATATTTATATTAAATGTCTACCTCTGCTAAGTATGACCTTCATACATACATATATACAGGGTGTCTTGAAATCAATCGAAGAAATTTTAACCGTAGATAGGGTGGATGATTTGGATCATCTCTACATTGGTAACTTTTTTTTAAGTTAATATTTGACTGAGTTACAGACTGATTTATCCTGACGATGCTCTCAGTGTGCTCCATCTTAACTAATTCATTCATAACCCATACACCGGATTGACGGGGGCAAATATGTACCAGGGCTAGTGATTCATTAAATATCGATTAAGTTTATCGACAATTTTTTTCGTGACATATGGATCTTCCATTACTTACAAAATAAAGTTGTAAATACCTTTATCTTCTATATCTAAATGATCAGCTTTCCATGAAGATAAACGATCTTTTTCTTTCGAATCATTTTTAACCGACTTAAAAAACTAAATGGTTCTCAATTCGTCGGAATACTAAAGAATATTGTCGTACTGAATTAATTTGTTATTCATTGTAATTTCAACGGTTGTCAAAAGTGACTCGAGTCCAGAGTCAATGTCAGATACCGGTTGTTTGTATTACGAGTAGGTATAAGAGGTTTGCACAAAATTAAAAGTCATTCAAACTAGGCCATCACTTATTTTAATGATGATCAAAAATTGCTTTATATCGTTGTCGATAAATTTTGTCGATATTGAATCACTAGCACTGCTACATTTTTGACCCCGTCAAACCGGTGTATGACATAACACATAACATGTGTCACAACGTAATGTAAATAAACAAGTTGTTCCATATCAACAAACTTTCTAATCACGGTCAAAAGTTCCACGGTGCTTAGAAAACTGAAAATAGACTCAAACTGAACTATAACATGAATGAAAAGATGATCTCTGATAAGGGCTATTATGTGAAATATTTTAAAAATGAATCTTACGATTACGATGTTTACTCACACTCTTCCCACACTTGCACAGGTAAAATGGCACTTGTACTCGTAGGTACATTAAAGTTATTTTATTAGATCATGAATCATGGATTTATTTCATTGATTTCTACCACCATCAGGGATAACTATGAATACAACACACAATAATTAAAACGAATCAATAAGTTGTTATTGTCCTTTGACAGTTCAGCATAGTATTTTTTTAAATCTTGTACCATTGAATACTCTTTATGAAAAGAGGTTTAGGTTTAGGTTTTGTAAAAATAAAATCGTCTCTACACGTTATGGTAGCTTACAACTCTTACAAGGAAGGGTACCCAACTGTCCGACTCCGATTTGATTCATTTTCATAATATGTTATAGAGTAGTCTAAAATAACGGACACGTATTTTTTTTAGCTGCCCAATCTCAACCTGAAAAGTGACTAAACCCGTTCAAAAAACCGTAACCGTAACTAGTACCTAAAAACCGTTCATGGAAAAAAAAAAATATCGTTGCTTTTTTTTTAAGAAAATATTAGTTAGGGCCGATACAAAAAAATACCTACTCCTTATTTTTTCATGTTCTCACACATATAATCAAACCAGTAATAAATTAGAAAAAAAACACCTCTCTATAGAGGTTAGAGGGTTTAGTCACTTTTCAGTACTTTGAAGGCCATTTTCTCCTAACAGGTTGAGTTTGGGCAGCTAAAAAAAATACGTGTCCGTTATTTTTGACTACTCTCTAACATATTATATCAAAATAAATCAAATCGGAGCCGGACAGTTGGGTACCCTTCCTTGTTAGCCAAAAGGGTAAAAATGAGGCCGCCACTGCTCGGAGTGAAATTCACAACATGATCATCGATGTTTAAACTTATTAAGAATAAAATTAATTTATTGCAATCGACATAATTATAACACTTAATTACAAAACAAAAATTTAATTTTTACAACCTAATTCTAGTTTAGTTATTTGGTAATTTTTCACAAGTTTTTTAAAAGATATTTCTGTGTCTGATCTGTATTCAAAGTCCAAGAGAGGTCAATTGTCAGAGTCTACGTTTAATTTGACGTTGTGACCGTGACATTGGAAGGAGAAAAACAGCCTAGTTTTTGTTTCATTTCTTTTTAAGAAATACCTAATCTAAAACGCAGAGAAGAAAATCTGGTGCGAAGTTCATCATACCACTTTGATTTAAATCTATCCGGAGTCCTAATATCGCTGCGTTTATCGCGTGACAAAGTTTGGATAAGGCATCCGTCACCTTCTGACACGTAATACAAGTACGAGAGTGACGGATGCTTTATCCACATTTGACGCGCGATATGGACGGAGCCATATTAGGCCCTAAGTGAAGCAGAGTTTGTCAATAGGATTAATCTTTGAGGCCATAAACACATCAAATTCGAAAATCTTGTATTGAATTTTTTGCACTCTTACACGGCTATAGCTATAGCAAGGTATTTTTTGAAACTTTTTATTGCGAAAACGAGTAAGATAATGAAAGGTTAGCCTAATTGTGCAATATTTGGTTACGGAATTATCAACAACTTTTTTTAGAGTTGAAGGTAATTAGGCCTACCCCAATCTGAGAACGAAGGGGTGAGTTTATGTATGTGCACGTATGTGTAATGACAGATTATTGAGGTAAGATTTATTTGGAAGTGTGTTAGATCTTTTATTTTTATCTTACGTTTCGGCAGAAGGGAAAGTTTGTGTATGACGGAATGAATATGTTCAGTCTGTGAGCACTTAGAAGGTGCTTCGGGTTTGAACTTGTCTCTCACTCGCTACCATAAGCACTTGTTAAGAGCGAGTGAGAGAGAAGGACAAATCCGAAGGACCTAAGAGCTATCGCGCTATACGCTGCTGCGCTGCACGTAAGTTTATCCATTCCATGGCCTAGGCAAGGTTGGTATTTTTTGTTCTCTATGGTAAGTGTGACATCATAATAAATTATAATCAATTATGCGACGGCCTTTATATCCATGGACAAAATATTTTACATTCGGGCTGTTGGCTACTGCCACAAATACCACGCAGATCAATACGGAGGGCAATAATCCGATCGTTCAATCCATGTCTTTCTGAACTCTATGTCTGAGTCTATGAATTTATGGCTGTCATTATAATATTATGTCATTGTTATGTTATTTTGAGATATTCAAGTCGTCACACATTACTTTTGCTGTAAACTGGTTATACGGGCCACTTTAGAACCGAAAAGAATGGTAAATGGTTAGATCTCGACAATAATATAAGAAGGACGATAATTGATCAGTCTTGGCGAAGCGTGAACAAGAGATCTAGTGAATTCACATTTAAAACCAGCTAGTGTTCAAATTGCAAAAATGAAAATACAGTAAGTTGCACTAATGAAAATACAGTAAGTTGCACCAACATTTATAATTATTTTTAAATGTTAGTCAGATTTCTGCTTACATGGAACGAACTGTTTGTTTACATACCATGTAAACAACGTATGGTGTCAGGTCATTGACCTTTAGAATTTTGACGTTAGTTACTACGAACGTTTGTAGTAGTATAGTATCAGCGTCAAAATGTCAAGGTCGAGATATCGGCTGCGATACATCAAGTAACAAAATTAATATAATTAATCCTTCTTTTTTTTTTACATTAACAGAAACAAAAATGAACCATACCCCCGTGATCAGAATCGTGCGAACTATTACCCCGCCAAATATCTCTTATTCAATCCAAGACACCCTGTATATATATATATATATATATATTTTACATAATTGGCCACTTTTTCACATTGATTACCTAAATTAGTCTTTGACCTACATACTTCAGTTAACAATGTCAATGATGACACTTCAGGTTTTACGTTGTTTCTTATACAAGTGATTGTGTCCCTCGGTAAAAAATGTGTTTTACAATAGTAAAACGCGGCTGGAGTAAGCACGACGTGTTACAACATTGTTACCACTCAAATTTTAGTAAAACAAAAACCCATAACATGTGCAATGCCAACCCTAGCGTTTTCAATGATTTTGCATCACTGATAACGGGGTATGCTCCGAAGATACTAAATTGATTTAAAACTAAAATAAAAACAAAACCAGGTGTAAAGCCTAGTATGTAGTTCCATATGGAACAATTGGGATCATTTATTTCACATATACATATGTACCGATTGTTCCATATGGAACTAAAATTATGGAACTTCTGGGATATCCCCCTTTTTTCATCAAGAATGCAAACTTTTTTAATGGGATTAACTGGGGAAGTTAGCCCACCTTACTTCCATATTTGTAACTATACTGTTGACAATATGGAAGCCAGGGCCACAATATCCAGTAAGCCTTAGTCAATAAGGGTTAGCACAATGTTAATAAAAGGATTATGATATTGATGCAAGATAAGCTACAAGAAGAGGAAACAAATTAGCTTGTTATATAAATATCCAGCAATGCTGAAAATAGTTGGCATTTTTTAAACCACAAATAGACTAGTCTGTCTTCAGAATTATGTTTTGATTTGACAAAAAATATGTATATTTTCTAATTTCAAAGATTTTGCCATTTTGGCTCAGATTCATGCTGAAGCACCCGAGAGGTTAATACACAAAGTGTGAGGTTTTTATCTTATAAGTATACACAGGGTTAATGGTAAGAAAGGTTTAATCTAGAACATAGGGTTAACTGGATTGGACTGTAGCAACCAAGGTCTTGATCTTTTATCAACCCTTACCTAATTCGACTTCAACAAGTACCCGTTTAATATTATCTCACTAATATGACCAATACGAGATCATGAACGAAATCAGAAGAATAGTTCATCAATCACCTACCTACCTATAACACCCACCACCACTCGTTTAAAAGGATACATCTCTTAGTCCTCTTTTTGTACATGATTCGGTAACCACATTCTCTGCATCTTATGGGATCTCTAGGTTTTATCTCATTCTCTCTGTGGCATTCTGAAATTAATTTTACTTTCATCTGACATCTAATATAACAATAACATTACAATAGGTTAATTGAAAAACTCCATTAACGTAATAGGTTACAAACCTCCGCAAACATATATCATAGGCACTTTAGTCACGGACTGCTCTTTGTTTGACGTGTCTGCCATTGTGAATAATTAATTATAACCGTTTATTGCCGGTAAAACTGACGGTATTACTTGCTTAAAATGAATCAAACCACTAAAACTAGACTAGTAAAGACAGTAAAGTTAAACACATGTCAGTCATGTCACATTCACATCCACAGATTAATGAATGAATTTCTATGATTACAAGAAAACTACTGACAGTACTGACTGGTGTAGCCAGTTGTGGCGTCCCTTTCGTCAGTGACTAATTTAGGAATGTGTATTATGTTCTTTGAGTGAGATAGTTTTTGGGCGCGTTAGTTTTAGGTGCGTGAATATGAATGATTTCGTTTACTGTTTGCAATCTCAATTTAGTTTATTTAATAAGTATCTCGTTGATCTGAAAAGTTACGAAAATTGCCAAAAAGTAAGAGTTAGTAAGTTAATTTATAATCAATCAAACAACAGACCCTAATTGCAGTAAAATCGTCAACTGAGAAGCTGGCTTTACAAATATGGTCAAATGGACACTGTCTGTTTTATGTTGTGTTAAAATGCGTAAAGTACCTAGTGCATGCAATGCATTAAATTAAAATCCTTCCGTGCTGTACGTCAAGGCAAGATGCACGAAGAAAAACGATAGTGCGTGGGCTTGCTGGACGTCAATAATAATAATTATGGAATGATGATGGATTCTTTGTCCATTTGCACTTTGCACTATGTGTACGCACACAGCAGTATCGTACCTGACGGCCAACGACCACAGATTATAGGATATTGCCAACGACGGCCGTCCACAGATTATAGGATATGTCTTGGCCATCGGCCGGCCGTGCGCCGCTGTACATCAAGAAGGAAAGTGCGTGCGTAGACTGCTTAACACAAATTCATTCACAGACTTCATAGTCTGTGGAAGTGTGGATGATTTTTAAACATATCCACAGATGCTATATTGTGTTTTCATTTCAAGTGCAAGTAGACATATCCTATAATCTGTGGTGCAAGTTGTTTGGTGTCTAACTACTAAATTCGGTCATAAATTTGTCCTTGCGATTTATACTGTTTACCACGAGCAAATGTCATTTTATAATAACTTTTTTTTATGAGGTTTTCAATGTGGTATATGGTAACCGTGTCAAATAGTATTGTAGTAGTATAGTAGGAACTATTTAAAATCACGATTTCCACTTGAGAACTTATCCGCGATGAATGGCATTGTTATCTTTTGTTAAAGGCAACCGCTAACTACCTGTACAACATAAAATGCATGAATAACAAAAAAAATTGAATATGAATTACAACTTAACCATCTTAAGAATAAGGTTCAAATTAGAATAGGACACATTTCACATAGATCCTTTTGGAAATGACATATAATAAGGACCACCGGGTCGAGCATTTAGGAAGTGTTAGTTACAGGTGGTTTTTATTTTTATTATATTTTTGTTCGTAGGTCAGTAGTATAGTGACGGGGCAGTGGTCCAACTGCTTTGTCCAACTGACCAAAATTAGTATCATAAATATGAGGTAGGTTTAGGTTATGTTAGTTCTTCAGCTGGCCCGGAGGGCCAAACCACCCAGAAGCAGGAGCTCCGCGACAGCGGAGCTCCTTCGAGCCTGTTAATTTGATATTCAAATGAAAATTATTTGTCAGTTGGACAAAGCAGTTGGACCACTGCCCCGGAAGGAGTAGTATATGCAGAAGCATGCGTTAAAATAAACAACACTAACAAACATAGATAGACACCGGCGTGACCATCGTTCTTAATTTCAAAATGTCATACGTTGAGTGCATGCTATGACAATATGAACCTTATTATTATTATTGAGTTGAAATAAAATTGCTTTATCTTTGCTTAGCTAACAACAGGTACCGCCCAGGTCCAAATGAATGTGTACAATTTTGAATATTCTGTCATATTAAATATAATATTCAACCGTGTGGTTGCCGGGTTAGAATAGTGCCACTCCATATCTTCCCGTGGATGTCGTAAGAGACGGCTAAGGGAATAAAGGCGTATAGTACTGTTAGGCGATGGGCTTGCAACCTGTGAAGAATGTGCCACAGAGGCGGTGGCAATAAGCGTGTATAATTTATGTCATCTTGTTACTCGTGTAATTTTTTTATTGCAAGAGTTTTTTTTTTAATTCTTGTACAATAAAATGTATACATACCTACATATATTGTTTAGTTTCAGAGATGGTGGATGAAACAAAATTTGATGTCATTCGGGAGCAACTGGCAGCCGGCGCAGAGGACGGGCGCCTCGAGAAGGAATCTGTGCATATCGGCGGGGCGGACTCAGTGCTTAGGCCTTGTACTGTCAAGCTAGAGTGCATTTCCATTGACGAGCTCCTGTATGCATGAACTATATGCAAGGGGCGGAATTTTCATAGCAAAAATCAAACATCAAGAGGGATTGACTATTGTGTTTTATCGACTATCGATGATTGTTTGTCACGCACGACATGTTTTTGGTAATGCAATTGGACCTGTAATGGGGAGGCCTTTGCTCTGCAGTGAGACGCTATAGAGTACCAAACAAAATGAATTTGTGTATAAAGGTTAATAAAATAATAAAGTAATAAAACAGTAACTAGTTTTATATTGTTATAATTAAAATATAAAACTAAAACGGAAATGTTGCACAGTATAACTGACATATGTCTTAAGACATTTTTCCAAGAAGCTAGTCTTAAAACTCACGTGTGTACTCAGGATAGTGAAATTGCGAATCTTTATAATTGCTCTATCAGAGATGCAACTTGCTCTAATACAAAAGTATACAGGGTGGAAAGATAAGTCGGGCCCTGGAGGGAAACTACCTTAAATCCTTAAGTTGGCTCATTTTACTTAAAGGAGACATTCCTTTATTTTTTAAAAGAAACAAAACTGCTTTAAAAGATTTCCTTAAATAATCTTGTCTCTCCCGGGAATCGAACCAGGTAAAAATGTAAAAAGTAAACACTCGATATGATTAATGTTAAATTTCACGTTTTTTTATTTCTAATACTAAGTGTTACTTAGAGACATTTAATCCCGAACAATAATCCTATCGATTAGAAGAATAAAATAGCTACTTTGAATTTTTTACATTTTTAGCTAGTTCGACTCCCGGTTGAGGCAAGAAAATTTAAGAAAATCATTGAATGCAGTTTTGTTTCTTTTTAAAAATAAAGGAATGTCTCCTTTAAGTAAAATGAGCCTACTTAAGGATTTAAAGTAGTTTCCCTCCAGGGCCCGACTTATCTTTACTAATATTTGCTCATTACATGATCATGTTCGTGATAATTTGACGTGCGATATTTGTCATATTGTGTTTAATAACGTGTCTCATTTTAATACGCATAAAAAAGTGCACTCAAAAGGAAACAAGCATTTGAATTCGCATAAGCTGATTCACACAAGAAAAAAACCAACTTGTTACGTTTGTAAGAAACGTTTTTCATGGAAATCTGCTTTAGCTAGACATCGGAGAATCCATATAGGGGAGAAGCCTTTTTCTTGCGATACTTGTAGGACACAGTTTTCACTGAAATCTGGTTTAGCTAGGCATCTGAGAGTCCATACAAGGGAGAAGTCTTTTACTTGCGACGTTTGTAAAAAACAGTTTGCACCAAAAAGTTATTTATCTAGCCATCTGTTCATCCACACTGGAGAAAAGCCTTATATTTGCGAGTTTTGTAGGAAACAGTTTTCACACAAATCTGATTTAACTAAGCACCTGAAAGTTCACACAGGAGAGAAGCCTTTTTCTTGCGAATTGAGTTTTCTCGTAAAGATTATTCTCTATCTACGCATCTGTTGATCCACACTGGAGACAAGCCTCCCACTTGCGACGTTTGTAAGAAACAGTTTTCATACAAATCAGCTTTATCTGCCCATCTGAGACTACACACAGAAGAGAAAAGTTTTACTTGCGATATTTGTAAAAAACAGTTTTCACGTAAATATAATTTAGCTAGGCATCTGTTGACCTACACACGAGAGAAGCCTCCTACTTGTTTGAAAAAACAATTTTCACACAAATCTGCTTTATCTTTGCACCTGCGACTCCACACAGAAGAGAAACGTTTTAAAGTATGTTAAGATAATTGTAATAAACAGTCTTTCACGAAAAGGTTATTCATCTACGCCTCTGTTGATCTACACTGGAGAGAAGCGTCCCACTTGCGATGATTGTAAAAAACATTTTTCACTCAAATCCGTCTTGTCTTAGCGATGCTTCTGAAAATCCAAACAGGAGAGAAGCCTTTTACTTGCGATACTTGTAAGGAACAGTTTTCACAAAAAGCTTTTATTTTTTGCAGTCAGTTAATTCACACCTGGTTAAACAATATTCAGTAACAAAGGGTTGAAAGTGACCCATTTCACCCGAGATATTTCTAGCGCTCGAACGAACGTGTGCACGTTTATGCCGAAATAATAGATTATACAACAAGAGCATAAAATGAGCCATTTTACCCGGTATGTGCGAGGGTGGATTGTCACGTCGAAGGTTAAATGTGTTTTATGCTCGAGTTTTACAATCTACTATTAAGCTAGGATTAAGCGTATACAAGAAAATTTAATTAATTTTATATTCACGTCATGTTTCAACTGCACGGCAGATTATAGGATTGAATAAATGCTCCAGAGGGTTGGAGGCTGTAATTTCTTCGAGAGTCCGTCAAAACAAATTAAAAACACACTCCGCACGTTTACGTTTTTTTGGTTCTTGCGATTCATAAAACTTTCATATGTGTTGAGATAGATTTTCTTCGATTTGGGCGGCAATATCTGCTCAATTAAATTTTTCGCACTTCTTTACATTAAAGTTTCAGGCGAATGCATTATTTGATCGTCACTATCACTATTCGAAAACATTGTTTAATTACTTACGAATACGAGTAACTTATTGAATTTTCAACCGCATCACAATAAATTTAGCTACTTTCTATGTTTGACGAATAATTAGCCACATTTTTTTTAAATTTTCACCTTTGATACGTTTGACTATGGTCTCAGCCTTAATGCCAAGTTATTATAAATATTTGCGTCAAATATATTTTTTTAAAGTAAATGCACGTCCGTATTAATCGTAAATTTGTATTCAGACATAAGTACGTCGTAATTAAATTAAGATGTAACTTAAATCTCATAAAAATATCTCAATTACATGAAGGTGTATTCTGTATTTTGGCTGTAAGGCCTAACTGCCTTAGTCTTAAGAATAAATTACTTTATGCACTAGTGCATAAAATGCAATTTTATGCAGCCTATACTCAGGATACTATAGTACTTCACGAAGCGCTATCTTTAAAGCAAATGACGGTTTTGGATTGACATTAAACTTTTTTTTTCTAAAGAGTTCTCATACCGGATAAAACAAAAGGTTTTGTATAATTTTATCTCCTTCTGCTTTATTCCGCGACCTTTTGGACCTCCCCTCGTAATGCAAGTTTTCCTACGATTTAGTCTCGAATGTCGAGTGACAGGGATAGAGCTAAGGTAACATCAAACTTCAATTTTTAAAGTAAGGTCTCGGTGTAGGACTATATATTTAATGACCTATTGATAATTTTAAGCATTTTCATATTCACATTCGCATTCAGGATATTTTTCTCTAATTTCATGAATAATAGAAAATGCATGTACCTGCGGTAGAACCAAGAGGTACTGAGTTGATTATAAAGAAAAACATAAATCATAAAAATAATCTTAAGACAAGTTTATTCCTTAAAAGTGATAAGCAATTAGAATTCGGTCACTAATAATTTGAAGAAATACTCGATTTCCGTTTCGCCGTCTTCTGGCAGATCGGTGCAATGCACGGCGTTGTGCACGAGGTCCTTACCAAAGCGGCCTCTTATGGTATCTGGATATAATTGGCGACAGATATCCTGAAGACATTAAAAGTTTTAGGTAGGTATTTACAAGCGCGAGCTAAGTTTAAGTACGACAAATCTCGTGTGCTAAGAGGTTACATGCTAAATAATAGTCTTTTATATAGATACCTAAATCATCATCATTAACCCTTTTACTGTTAACAGCAAGATATTCGCTATCATAAAAAAACTAAAAGAGGTAGATCTATTTTCAAGCGCGACGACATCTGCCAAAAACCATTCACGCTTGCAAGGGCTATTGCCTAACGTTAATTATTTTAATCATCGTTCCTGACGTAGAGACCTGGTCATGTTGTTCTACTAGTCATTATTTTAATTTAATGTTAACCTTACATTTGTACTATTTGTGCCAGTTTTTTAAATATTTATTTATAACTTTTACCTTTTTTATTCATTACCAGCTTCTGCCCGCGTCTCCGTCCGCGTGGAACTCGTTTACATCGTAGCTCCTTAGAAATTTTCACTCTCTATTTCACCCCCTTAGGGGATGAATTTCGGGAAATAAACTATCCTATGTCCTTTCCTAGGATTCAAACTATCTTTGCACCAAATTTCACCTAAATCGGTTCAGCGGTTTAAGCGTGAAGAGGTAACAGACAGACAGACCGACTCACTTTTGCATTCATAATATTAAAGTATAATAAAGTATGGAGTATGGATATGCATTGTAAATTTGGATTGAGAAAATGATTTTCTGCTGTAATTTCATGCGGCTCTTCTGTTCTGCAATGATGGTCTTGTCCGAAGCGCTTCATATTTCCGACGTGTAAAAAAACCCTCGTGTGGACTATTTACTTAATAAATATGCACCGTGTGGCCGCTCTCGTTGGATTACCTATATCGTGATAAAAATATTTTTTTTCAATTTTTCAAAATTTCAATCTGCGCAGTCATGCGGTCCCCGCTTCCATGCGCCGCGTGCCGCAAGTGGCCCGCGCCTAAAAGGGCCTACTATTTTGTTTTAATATGTTGATCATCAATTATGATAAGAAGTAACTGCGCCTGTCACAATAACGCCACATGATGCTAGGTACCACAGTAATAAAAGTATGATACATCTTACCGGATCTCTAGGGCCACATAATTTTCTGAATTCGCACACTGTGTTCACTTTAGGGTCTTCGTGTTTTACTTCAAAAACCACACAATTTCCTTGAGTTAAATGCATGCACATTTCCTGAAGTAAAAAATATTCCTAATAAGCAAGTAGGTATTCGATAGGTTAGGCGCTCCGCTACTTGAGCTGACGTTAGAAATGAAAGAGACTTAGTCTTTTAAGGCCTATTAAAAAGATTAGACTAATTTTTAAAGCCTTACGACTAGATTAGTCTTGTAACCCTTTAGTCTTTTGTCATAAGACTACAAACTGAAGACTAATTTCAGTCGTATTCTATAGCCTTATAACGTAAAAGGCTTAAAAGACTAAAAGCGCCTTATCGCCTTGGGCTGGCGTGTCACATAGGAAATCGAACGATTTAATTTTACATGAGTAAAATAAAATCGAAAAGCAGCAACATTGTCTATCCTTGTGGTTAAAACTCTAGTTATTTAATTTGCTTAGTCTTTTAATACGACTAAGTCTTATTAATAAAAACTCGAACCTTTAGTCTATGTATAGGTAATAAGTAAATATCAAGGGACAATCACACAAAAATGTACGTCGTCCCAAAGTACCTAAGCTCTAGGATTGTCTAGGAGATTTTTTGAAGATGTAGAATGCAAGCCGCAAATCATATCAGCCATGAACATGGGAAGACTATCAGTGCCCCCGTCACAACAAGGGCGCATTTCTCATTATGGTCAACAATGAGTTAAGTAGGTATGAATGTTTCCGTGATCAGCAGAAAAAGTTTAAAATTAATGATTGAAGTGCTTACGTCGAATTTTGGCACTACTCCATTGTATACCTCGAAAAACTCTTTAGAGGCTGCATCATTCACCGAAACCATGGCCATCGCAGAAATGAGAAACCCTTCGGTTATTATATGTTCCACAATAAGTCCTAAATTTCCGTCAATCACCGCATGCGGCATGACAATACAACATGTACAATTTTTTAAAGTAGCTAGATAGGGAGTTTTGGGAACACCATTCTCGATACCGAAAAACTCTTCAAGAATCTGAAACATTAAACAGTGTTAGATATGGTCAGACCCTTTAGGCGGGCACGGACATATTCAGGTTTTGCCAGTTTAGTTTTAGGTCAAAATCTGATAAGTACGTTTCTGGTCATGTCACAGTCATGAAAGTACTAAGTCAGTGGGTCACAGTCATGAAAGTACTAAGTTATATCAGTTTCGTATCGAGTAGTTTTCTAAATCAGTCTGACTGCCGCACTCAGAGACGTCAATTAAAGTAAATGCTTGTTTAGTGACGTGTTGTCTTATTCTATTTCTATAGCAAATAATGTGAGAGCAACAACTTTAATCAAGCGTTAAATTTAATTCACGTCTCTGAGTGAGTAAGTGAATCTTATATCAACTAATTAAGTATAATTCTGAAAAGGACAGGTAGGTATAATTCGCAAGAAAATACTTAAATACCATGGAGTACTTAGGTACTATGACTCAATAGGTTTTGAAGATATTGGTCACTTAAACATAAAACACGATAAGGATAATCCTTATTATTCTCAATGAAAATGTCATATATTATATCCTTCTATTTAGAAGGTGTTCATGAAATGGAAGCTGGAAGCTTTAAATTAATTAAAACTGCTAAAGATCGACCTAGCCTACTTTTAAATGGCTTTAAATAATGCTACCAACTAAAAAATAAATCTGGTAGTTACTTATACTAAGTATACGGAAACTTTAAATGTTCCAACATGGTTCCAACCGAAATATGTCTGCGTCTTTGACAACGAATTCACAGATGGCTACCGTTTTCGAGTAACGGCCGAACCCTATATTCAAACCGCCCATTCAAATGTGTAAAATTTTAACCCGAAGTAAGCCTATCTGTTCGTGGTTTGAATATAGGGTTTGCCCATTAGTGAAGAAAAATACTTACCGGATTTTGAACGAAATTCTATTGAAAGGGCAATGTTCTCCTGCACCAATGTAATAGGCTGTAGCCTATTTTTGAAGAGTCCCTTCAGGATCTGGCAGAACTGCATCATTCAATACTATTCCCTACACTTTCATCAATAAAAGACTGTATATATGCGGGGAGAAAACGAGCTTTAGGCACCGACGCTTTAAGATTTGACCATACAAAAAGTCGTATTATTGATTAGATTAGGTACCTACCCAAAATAATAAGTGAAAATTTCCTGATCGCTGAAAACGGCAAGAATGATACCCTGTTTTATATGCTGTAGCGAATCGTACTTTATAATTATAAGTTTTTTTAGGTTCTTTTAACATCCGCTTTGAAAATCTGACGCGCTGGATACCTAACAATCTTACCGATTTACTTTACTCACTTGAAATTGGCAAAATCATTGCGAAATACCGTGGTGGACCAGACAGAATTAATAAAAATAGAAGTTCTTAAGTTAGGACTTTTACAAATTAAAACATTCATATCTCCTAATTTTGTTTGCTAAGATTTGTTAGTCCTTTACTAAATTTGGTCTACAGCGGCAATGCCATTTGGTGGTCTTCTGAATTTTAAAGGATTGTGAGGCAACGCTTAGACCGCGTAGATAAGTATCTAGCTGTTGAATAGTGTAAATATGTGTTGTAGTTTGTACATTTCATATTTTCTTAATTATTTGTTTCTTTCCAAGCATTTTCTTAGAAAGGAAAACGTACGGACCTAGTTTTTCATAATGTTATCTACTTCAACGTAGGTATTCAAAAATCGAAAAAATCGGACTAGATTTTAGGGAAGATGTTATTGGATTTTTTTTGCGTCACAATCCTCTTAAGAATTATGAATATCCTTTTAGAGTTTTAAGGGAATGCCAACTGATATCGTGCATTTAAGTAGGTACCTAGTGTTCATTTACACTATCATAGTTCTTAACATCCCTATTATTATTTGGTCAAACTGACTTCTATTGCGTTGCGGATCTCATTATTAATGCTTCGGTCGAGCATTTCCTCGGTACAAGCAGAACCTCTATAATGAGGCGTTTCATTTGTTATTAAATCATACGTTTATTTGGACAGACCTACCTCGTAACCTTCTTCCAGTGTGTCACTGCCGTGCGCAACGTTGTGAAGTATATCCTTTCCATAGGTCTTCCTCAGGGTTCCCGGCTCGGCATCAGCAGGGTCGGTGACACCCAAACACTTCTTCCACCTCTTCACGGCATCCGTTCCTACCAATTCTAAACCTAACACCTCTCCGCTAGTTACATAGCTAATGATTAACCTGTAAAATTGTGTAAAGTTGATTGGGGAAAGATTGTGAACCGACGATAGGTACCTAATAGGTACCCGTCGACTGTCGCGTATAATAATTTTATAGTCTAAGTATTTAAGGCAAAAAGAAGTTAATTCACTTAGTTATGAAATAAAAATACACTCACAGGCAAAATATCTGGTCACCCGTCTTAGATTTATTATACAAGTGTGGGCAAATATGACTTGCTCAGCGCGCACCAGGATTTTGTTCGTATGATAATAAGCAATTTGACTAATTTTAGAAAACCTTTTAATGATTCTACTGTATTATCAATAAAAATCCAAGGTAAAGTTTAAATTTTCAAAACCGCGCTAAAGACGCACAACTATTGGTTTAGAAACTCCCCAAAGCCCCAATGATTATTTCACATTTCCCAAAATTACTGTTAAGTTGCGTGGTTAGCGGATTCAGACGCCGAAAGCAGTTAACTGTAGAGGCCTTTAAGATGGCCATTTTGTCGAGCCCTATTTCATGTGCTTTAACGACTGGTATAAAAGCATGGAAAAGTGCATAAAATATTAAGGCGCCAAAACTTTGAAAAACCATTTATGTAACTAAGTACTTTTGTTCAGTTTATTTGCATATTTTTTCTATTAAAGAAACTAAGTTTGACCCTCGTAACGCAATCCGCATTCAAATTGCTTTAGCTTTGTTGACATTACTGTATTAGGTAATTACGAACTTATATTCAATTGGTTGTCACTTGTATGAACTAAAGTAGGAAGGGCCGATTTTTTGTCTGTGAGTGTACGTTTGCTATCTTACGGCAGGTTTGGGTTTCCAGCAAGATTGCTGTATATTTTCATAGCAATTTCTTTATTAAGCTTGGTCTTTTTTAGTCGATGAATACGAAAACCCTTTTTGATAATGAACGTTAATATTTTACCATGGTCGCGTTGCGGGCAGGGCTTTATCAATGCGAACGTACTGTGGAAGTAAAACGGTTACTTTATTTAATCTTATATATATATGATTGGTAAGTACCTACCTATTTCTTGTTAAAAGGTATTTTTCTTTATAAATCACGTCGGTTTTACGTTAGCAGTGTGTGTATTAGTATGTGCGAATAGATGACATTAAATCTCATAGGTACAAGTCTCATACGTCCCCGTGCACCGTACACGGTGCCGTGTGCGTGTCAATTTTATTCTAGATCATTCATTACCATTGCAAACAAGGCTTATACGCTAGGATCTACTTCAGTCCCCGCAGGGTACCAAAAAACCCTTGTTAATACACTACAATCCACCGGGGGATTCTTATGCACTCGTTATTCCTTATAAATCCCCTACGCTACGGCAATGATACCCTTAAAAAGGTCTCTTTACATACTGCATACACAGGGTGTAACAGGGGGAGTGGATCAAACGAAGCAGGTCGATAGAGGACCTCCAGACAATATATCGATGTCACCCCCATATGTTCAGCCATTTTCTATTGTTCCAAAACTTCCAAAGTTATTTAAGATTTCGTAAATTTTCACTAACACCCTATGTTACCACACCTATCTTCGCTAATTTAATCTAAACAATTCAACTTACAGCTATGATTTTTGTTTTGTAGCTAGTGGAATAGTTGGTCTTAATTACCTATCCAATTAAAAACGTGATCATAAAAGTTATCAATATTAATAAAATTGTACGTGTAGGTACTTGGATTTAGAGGAGAAACTATAAGGGTTCGTAGTTTGCCTACGGAACCCTAAAAACGACAAGGGAATGATAGCTTAGCTACCTAGCTAAGTGAATTTAATTGAACATTAGTATAGAGTATTCGTTTTCTAAATCACTACATAGTATAAAACAAAGTCGCTTCCCGCTGTCTGTCCCTATGTATGCTTAGATCTTAAAAACTACGCAACGGATTTAGATGCGGTTTTTTTTAATAGATAGAGGGATTCATGAGGAAGGTTTATATGCATAATATTTTTTTATTTTATGTACTGGTGTTACAGAAAACTCATATAAACCGAAGCGAAGCGAGGGCGGGTCGCTAGTATTATGATAAACGGGTATTATCGCGCATCGTCAGATGCCGTGAAATTCTCGAATAGATTCGGCTATAAGAAGATTATTGTGTAATGTAATATGTGAATTAGCTAAGATTTTATTCATTCGTGATGGCCGGTGATATTGCGGTTGAGCTTTAGATACCTCTCGTTATTATTGAATAAGGTTCTCATGGTCAAAGGAGCGCAGTCCTTTATATAGATAAGCCTGTTGAGTATGTTAACGATGGTGCCAATTTGTAGCATTTTCAGTTTCAGCGGCGGCATATGCATGCGTCGAACCAGGTTCCTTCCTTTAGCCACGTCTATTATTTGAATGGAATTATCGCGAGGAAAGAAATTTAAAATCAACTCTATGAGTTGATATTCTTCATTGTACATTTCACAGGCAAAAGTATATTTGTCAAAGTAGTCGTAATCCTGAAAATGTTAGGTCTCGTAAAAATAGGTACCTATATAGGAAATTCAAATTTAGGGCTCTCAACTCCGGTCCGGGGATGAAAATGGAACCCTTCCACACAAACTTGTGGAAAACGTAGGTAATATTATCCTACATGAGGAAAGTTTAAAGAAAAAGCGCTAAGTCTGTTAGGACTATCGGTTTTTAAATATGACGGATTACCGGTAAACCTATAAGCTATAAGGTAACCCTTTCCTATAGCCAAGTCAAATTAATTCAAAATTATTTGGGTAATTAAATGAAGTGATAAGTTTTTGACAGGATTCTTTCTGGAAATGGGGTTATCTAGGGGTCCCGTATCTCGCGCATTTTGCTTTATCAAAAGAGTTCCTCGCAACGGGCGTGTCATAGCGTCAGTCACCTGCCGCGCCGCGTCACCCGCCGCATTGCCCGCGGCGCGTGGCAGAGGAGGGTGTGGGCCAGTGGGACGTGATAAAAACAGCTGCGGTTACCGTCGATCGGGTTTGGGTAAACGAGATCATACATACACATATTTTAAGTTTAGGCCTGTGCCATCACCTGACCGCCATACCTCAAAAATATACGGTAAAAATGACGAATACGGTAAACCTACGGAATAAGCAGTTTAAAATATAAGAACACGAAACGTACCATTTTGATCACAAATGCGATGCATATGAAAACACACAAGTTTTGTTTTCACTTAGTAATTGTAATTATTTAACGTTAAACTGAGGTCAGAAACTCTGCTATACAAATTGAGTATCTAACGGATTGTCATTGTGATTGATTGATTACACATGTCAGACTTGGTCAGAATTCTTTGTTCAAATATGGCGTTATGGCCTCCTCCACTACCGTCCACAATAGCCCATCAACCCATCTTGCATGACCCAGTGTAGAAGATGCATTTACGCTTTAGAGCGAGCCATACATTCTTGTATCTCACTCTTACGCATTACTCTGTTCCTTATATTTAGTCATGCATAGTCAAAGTGGTTAACGCTTTTCGGCCGAGCCTATACGATCGTGCAAATTTTTGCAAACGATTTTTTACTTTATGAAAGTGAATAATTAAATTCATATCAATCAACGGGTCATCAGTCATCGTGTAAAAAAAACTGAATTTTGTAATGGAAGCAAGCCGCTCTACAGTGTTTACAGTGTTATAGTAGGGGAGCCCACCACGACACTAAACCTGGTTCGATAAGACTACCGGATGATACTTATGTATTTACAGGGTGGCACTACTATAAGATGTACAAAGATCTGTTCTTAGGAACCTTGTCGTAACCCTTTTTCTATGCAAATAAAGATTGATTTGACTTTATTTAATTTGAATAGCATAAAGAGAAAACATTTGTATTTTTGTATGTTTGTAACGAATGAACTCAAAAACTTCTAAACCGATTTCAAAAAAAATATTTCACCAATAGAATGCTTCATTCATAGCCAGACTACTTTTTATCCCGGAGAATTTAACGGTTCGCGTGGGTTGACCAAAATACGTATTCTACGCGGACGAAGTCTCCGGCAGAAGCTAGTATATGATATAGTTAGTGACGTACCGTTCTTGAGAATACTCAAGACTTCACTAAATCTCTATACAAAAGGAGTGTCGTTTCTGGGAATTCTCGATACTGGCACACACATCTCTAGCTATAGGTATAGTAAAGTAAAGGAAGTTTGCACTCTGGAGCTCCGTCATAAGCTCATAAAAATAAAACCATAGAACGATTGAACAAAAACATGTAATCAATAATAATCATCCATAAACTTACTGAATATTTTGTAAAAACCGTCATCATACAAAAATAATCATTCTTTTGACTGGGCTAGCAGCTTGAAGAAGTACTCGACCTCTTGCTCGCCGTCCTCGGGCAAGTCGGTGCAATGGACGGCGTTGTGCACGATGGATTTCCCATAAAGCGCCCGAATGGTGTCTGGGTACAATTGCCGACATACTTCCTGAAATGATCCTCTATTAGAATTATGTACCAAAATACGAGTAGCTATAAGTACTGAATATTCTTTAACGCCCTAGTAATAGGCTTCTTTCACTCGCTCAGTGTTATACAAATGACAAGGCCAGATATAGAAGCAGGTAGCCAAGTGGGCGGCAACAAACGATAATCTTCTTACAACCTGCATCGAATTCAAATAGCGCTTTTCTCTACACAGCGCAATTATAAGCTTTATGTTATTTCGTTCTTGGTTCGATTATATTATTCATCCTGGTAAGATCAAATTCTGAAGTCCACGCGAACGAAGTCGCGGGCAGAATATAGTTACTCTATAAATAGTAATCCTTTTTCGTAACTAGCTCTAAGACTATAAATTACCGGATCTCTAGGGCCACAGAGTTTTCTGAATTCACAGACGGCGTTCAAAGTTGGATCAATGCATATCACTTCCAAAGCAACACATTTTCCTTCCGCTAAATGAATACACATTGCCTGAAACAAAAGGACATACATAGTCGTAAATTAAGTCATAATCATAACAAAAGCATCATCACTACATAGTATAAAACAAAGTCGCTTCCCGCTGTCTGTCTGTACCTATGTATGCTTAGATCTTTAAAACTACGCAACGGATTTTGATGCGGTTTTTTTAATAGATAGAGAGTGATTAAAGAGGAAGGTAAAGTGATTCAAGAGGAAAGTTTTCAATCTGATTTATGTACGGGTGTTACAAAAAAATTACATAAACCGAAGCGAGACGAGGGCGGGTCGCTAGTGACAAATAAACTACACAATTTCGTATTGACGATGTTGGCAAGGGGTGCTTATGAGGTTTGTCTCACGTAGTTCAAACGACGGATAAAATATAGAGTTGTTATAACATGTAGCATGAACGTAAGTCGACGAGTACCTACGTTCCGATGTGTCAAGATTAAGTACGAATAATATATATATAAAAAGAAAAAAAGAAAAGTTTCAGATAGGAGCTCTGTGCGCTTTTACATTTATAAAAATAGCAAAACAACGTAACTATACCTACAGATAGGTCTACCGGAATCTCATGATAAATTTACACTTTGCTTTACACTTTACGCTTGTTAATTCAAATGATACCGCTTTTCAGTGTTTGTTATTGTTTGTCCTCATGGAGAAAAAAAAAAATATTCATGTCTGTTATTTTTACTGAAATATAGCGTTTTTCTAATTATTAGGAAAATATGTCAAAATCCGATCGATCTAAAGGATATGTATGTCCTGTAATCTGTGAGTTCCTTTATCGAATCCAGTTTTTTGTTCGTTCGAAATTGAACTACGAATACTGAATTGCCAGAACCCTTATGCAACGCAGTTTCGGTACAGTTCCGTTTCGCTGTTGCGGCGGCAGTAGCATTTGTGCTGGGACAGATTATTATGCTACTACCTATGTGTTATTAATGTTATTAATATTATTGTAAGGATTTACATGCCTACGTTTGATATAGTTCTTGATCAAACTCTCCTTTGTTTCGTTGGAGAAACAAAGCTCTAGAATGAAAGAGTGGCGTGTTTAGCCCTGTAAGGCACAGGCACCGTAATAATTATTAAGATAAGTGTTTGTAAGTACCTAGTAAAAGTATGATATGTACCTCATATTCCGGCAGGACTCCTTTATACACCTCGTAAAATTCTTGGGCATTAAACACCTTTACTGAAAACATCGCCATTGCAGTGATAATGAACTTGTTAGACAAAGCGATGTGTTCTAAAATTAATCCTAATTTCCCATCGATCAGTGCGTGCGGTTTGATGATACAGCACGAGCAGTCTTTGAATGTGGCCCTAAATGGTACTTTTGGAACACCCTTGTCACAGCCAAAGAACATTTCTAATATCTGAAATGTAGAAAGTAAATTATTTCTGTTGCAGAGTCACGAGAACCTAAAAGCTTCCTATTAATACGAATATGGTTGCTGTCTACAGTTCTTTACTGTTACATGTAAGTAGGTATACAACATTTAACCCTTTAAAGGGCAATTTTAAAACCTGGTACTAAAAATGACCAGTTACAACTAATACTTTTTGTATTTTTGATTGAAAGGATTTAGTGCGAATAGGAGGAATCTAATGAGGCTAGAATTCAGGTCTATTTTTAGTTTTGCCCTATAAAGGGTTAAAGCATTCTATAAAAACATTTGATATAAGTTATTTTATTGTTTATAATTTGGTGGTAATCTATAAATCATGTGTCATGAATCTCTCTATATTATAACCTAAAATAAAAAGGTATGAAGACCTATAAAGCGTTTTTTTTAATAAAGCTTAATGTGAGCTTAATAGACGGAATAATTGTGTTTAAAATATAATGTATGACGTTTTCTGTGAAGAGGTGCATTATTTTAAACGTGACGAGGTCTAACTAGCCTATTTGTCATTTTTAGGAAACCGACAACTTATTTTCTCATCCCATTCCTCCTGTAAGTTCGTCAATTCCCTTTTTCTTTCCTCTCGGTTTTTTTATGTCAATTGAACATAGTTTACGCAACAGTCTAGGTATGCGTTAGCTAAACCGTACCGTTGTTGCGTCTTCTTTACTATTACAGCCGTGTGCTACGTTTTTTAAAATGTTGCGCCCGTAGAGGGCCCTCAGGGTTCCCGGAGCCGCATCAACCGGGTCGGTGGCACCCAAACAACTCCGCCACTTTTTCACGGCGTCCTTGGCCACCAGTTCCAAGCCGATTACCTCGCCACTCGTCACGTAATCGATTATTATTCTGTAAACAAAATTAATTCCATTAATCTAGTCGCTTGCCAACAACACCCGCAAACAAAAACATGGTCGAGAAAAAGCAGCAGGTACTCAAAAAAATTATAAAACTATTAAAACCAAGCTTGCTCTGTGTTTAATTTTATTTTGTAAGTTTAATTTTAATTATAGTTATAGTATAGTGGTTTCTGAAATATAGATTCATTGTAAATTAAAAAAAAAAGGTTTAAGTAAAATATTTGGCAGTTTAGTGCCTCGTGGCATCTGTCGCCTAGACAAAGAGCGTCCTCGTGGCATCTGTCGCCTAGACAAAGAGCGTCCGCTTCACTCACTCTACCCAAAGATAAGAGTGCTCTACCCCAGGGCAGGCATATTTCTCTGCGCCGCCAGGTACATGCGAGTTATCGGCCTAAAGAATCGGTTGAAGTTTCAAATATTAATTACTTAGCTAATTAAGTTTTATCTAAAACTGGCATAACATACCTACTTATTATTGATAACTTGTGCTTCCGGGTTAAAATCGACACAATCGGAACAATGTAGAAACGGTCGAAAAGTTAATTATTTTATACTTTTGTGTTCGACATACAACAACAAGGAACAATTTTATTTTTTTAACTACCAAATGTAATTCTGGAACAGTGTTCCTACCTATACTTATATGCAGGGCCGGATCTACCATTTTCAGCCCAGGGCCCCGTGGATACAAGCTACAGCTAAGTCGAGTCAAAGGCAAAAATAGACGATAGACGATAATGCGAAAAATCCCCCTAATTAGTATATGCCCTAAACTCACGGTCTGGCCCTGCTTATATGACCTAATAGTCTGAAAAAAGAGACGAACGAAGCGAACAAGAAAAGTAGAGCAGAGCTGAAAAAGACATTTTGCAGTGCATAGTTGCATACTACTGCCGAGTCAGAGAGTGTTGGGGCATGAGCACAGACCACTTACCCTATAGACTCCGCTTCGGAACAGTTTGTCTAGTATCTCATTAAGCCAAAATGGCGGGGCGCGGGGGGCGGAAAATGCACCGTGATTGGCTAGTTCAAAGTCAACGAATAATCAAGTGTGCGCGTCGTGGTGCGCGTCAATAGAACCATGGCAACCAATTAGTGTTCTGTGAGCATAAGCATGGCTTACGGGGGCGCCTTTGTATGCGGAGTCTATAGGGTAAGTGGTCTGTGGGCATGAGGCACCTCCCTTATCACAAAAATCTTAGAAAGCATGTTCCGAAGGAGTCAAAATATCTTCACGCAGTTATAAAACAAATAAATAAATATCAGGGGAAATTGTCACACCAATTGACCCAGTCCCAAACTAAGCTCTAAGTACACTTGTACAATGGGTACCAGACGAAGACATAAATACTTATGTAGATAAATATATACATAGAAAACATCCATGTCTCAGGAACAAAATTAAATATTCGCGCTCATCAGTCTCATCATACAAATATCTGCCCTTACCGGAATTTGAACCCAGGACCGCTAGCTTCGTAGGCAGGGGCACTACCAACTAGGCCAACGCGACGTCTATACGCCACCGATATAATATTATAAAGAGGAAATATTTGATTGTTTGTTTACATTGATTAGGCTCCGATAACTGGACCGATTTGAAAAATTCTTTCACCATTAGAATCCTAGATTATTCCTCCGGAGTCACAACAGGCAACAGCTAGTGTATACATACACGTATATTTGACGCGATGGCCGTATAGGTAGATATCAATGTTTTAGACTGTTTCGTATTTTACCCGTCATCCATCCGCCATCCATAACATCATCTAAGCTTCTTAAATGATCGAAAAATAAACTTACGGCATATTGCCGCTGCCGGCACAATTCTCATAAAGTGCTAGGGCGAACTCTTTACTGATTCTTCCGTTTTTCATGCGAACTATTCGGAATCCACGTTCGATTATGTATGTTATAATTTTTCCGTGCTCGCTTGGCGGGCAGGGTTTGATGAGGGCGAAGGTGCTAAGAGAGAAATGTCATATTAATAGAGTCTAAGATGTAGTGAAGGAAGAACACGTGAAACAAAAAGTACTATAATCATGTTAATTTTATGATAAATAAGTATACCTACACACACAAGTTACCTTTCAAATTTAAAGAATAACGTTCTCTTGGTCAACGGTGCGCAGTCTTTGATATAGATAAGCTTTGCGTACACGTTGACGATGTTGCCGACCTGCAGCATCTCGAGCTTCAGCGGCGGCAGCTGCACGCGCCGGAGCAGCTTCAGCCCTTTGTTCACGTCGATAACTTGCACAGAATTGTCGAATGGGAAAAAATTAAGCACCAAGTCCACCATCTCGTCAGCATCTACGTCGTACATCTCACATATAAAAGTATATTTGTCGAAATAGTCATACACCTGTAAATATTAATGCAGCACTTCACACGGCAGTATTTGTTAGATGCTGAATTGACATCTACTAGATACTTATATCATGATTAATGAAATGAAAGAGACGCGTTCAAAACAATTGTCAAATAATCAATTAGCAATGATCGCCTAAAATCGCCCCAATAACATGACTTTCATGATTTCAGCAGATTCTCACAACCTGTTCAATAGTGTTATCATAATTGATTCGTTTGGCAGAGCTATGTCAAAATGAGCGTTGAATGACTGTTGGTAAGTATTTACAGCTGCAAAAGCCCTACTTAATGCTTAGGTACTTCGCTGGGGTGGGGTCTTATTCTCTTACAGTCACTCCCATACACAGCTAAGTTCCTATCCCATTGCAGGTCGATAGAGGATACTAAGACCTATCGATTTTCCCCCATGTAAGTATCTTCAGCGATTTTCAACTGCTCAAAAGTGATAGGTACTTACAAGTTTTTGGAAAATTCTAACCAAAAACTGTAAACAGAAAACGAAAAACCTGAATGTATACTTTGGCGGCGGTAAGGTCCTCAGAAAATAAAACACACTTCCTTTTTATCTACCTAACCTAACATGAAACATTGTTTATAACCCGGTCGAGCTCTAGGGCTCTAGGCGATACAGACCGACACAAAGACAAGATTAGATCTTTAACAATGAACCAGTAGGTAGGTAGGTATAGAGCCCCTTTTATTTTGTGTTCGGAATAATTATTTATACTTACATTATTTATATTCTAATATTTAATGATATAATTTGATACACGTGAAACCTTACCATTTTGTTTTGTAAACTTAGAACTACCTATCCAAAAAATAAAGAAAGTAGCAAACAGAACTAGATAATTATCTCAAATTTATGTAAGCTAATCTATAATTGATCTGTAATTATCACAAATTCATGTATATTAGAGGTTACTTTATCAAGAAGGGAATGTCAAATTGTCATCGTAAAATAAACAAAACGAAAAGTATAAACTATAAGTGCCTATATAGGTAGTATAGCTTAGCAAAAGAGTATGAATAAACTGGCAAAAATGTGTCTTGAGTACGAGTTATGTCGTGCCAAATATCACATCAAAAATATTTCTTGTCCGCGTCTATTTTGTAAGAAAATATAAAATTAACTTTATCAATAATTGAAAAGGGGCCTAGAATGGGTGGTTAATAAATGAAATTGGTTCTATTATAGCAAATGGGCGTCATATAAAGGGCTCGATCTACACATTTCAAATCATTTTTTTTGTAGTTTTCTTATATGTACAAAAAATTACCGTTTCTGCCCTCATCTCCGAGGGTTATAATCAGGGATCGGAAATTCGGATCAATATTTACCTAATCTTTGGCGGCGGCGTTGTTGTTCAGTTGTATGGAGGCGGACTCAATATTCAATTTCGGAATCAATAAATTACGCTGTCATAAATCCATAATTAGGTATTTACATTCACTATTTGAAGTTATTTTTTTAAATAAAGATTACCCAAAAAAAAATTACAGTTAACTCATCTAACCTAACCTAACCTAACCTAACCTAACGAAGTCTGAGGAGCAAATTGACGGAACGTTTTATCCTAAATGTAAAATAATAAAAATAAACGTTTTGTAGAATCCCAGAATCCCGGAAATTATATTATTAAAATAATAATTTCAAGAAGCCGACGCCATATTCGCTTAACATTTTCCGGGATTTTGCCAACTTTAGGTAAATATCGATCCGAATTTCCGATCCCTGGTTATAATCAAAAAATCTAAAAAAATCCTGGCGTACAGGTAAGTATTTATATTTTATGGGAAGAATAAAATGAAGAGTTAATTATTTAAAATTTTTGAGAAATAACACAAAACTTTGAAAATCTGTTTTAACATTTGGGCTAGTCAAAATGGACCTCATGGCATAGATAATAAAGTTCATACCAAAATGAGTATTTTGCTTTGCGGTTAACAAGTATATCATCTTAAATACGGAACCCTCGGTGCGCGGGTCCGACTCGCACTTGACCGTGTTTTTCATAGTAAGTGGGCGAGGTTACTTTTATTTAAGAAATTATTTCAAATATCAATAAAGAATTAAATCATTAAATGCTTCAAATTGGATCTTTAGTAAAAGCTAGATATTCTTTTGAATATTTTTTTAAAGCAACCAGACATTTTTAACGGAGGGTAACGGTACCACTGTGGACAGTTTTAGCTGACAGGCACCAGTAATGGTCAGTTCACTCTTAATTAAAATGTCATACGGTCCTAAATTGATAGTTGCAAAAATAATTAGTAACCCTTATCTTCTGTAACATAAGACACGTGTCCATTATTCGTGCCTTGTCCTTTACTGGTTCCACCACCCTATGTAGGTATATATATAAACACAAACAACACACAATAAAGTACTTAGTTTAAAACACAGAAACAGTTATGGTGCCACCACAAAATCGGCCTTGTAAAATACGTCCTCAAAATGGTGTACTGCCGTTTCGCCGAATTATGTTTCGTCAAATGATTCATTTCGTCAAATGTCTCATTTGGGCAAATGCTTTTTTTTCTAAAACTGTAAATATTTCAGGATTTATTTCAGGACCATCGTGTAGAACCCTATAGGTTATGTTAGGTTAGTTTTTAAAAAATCCTGAAATATTTACAGTTTTAGAAAAAAAAGCATTTGCCCAAATGAAACATTTGACGAAATGAATCATTTGACGAAACATAATTCGGCGAAACGGCAGTACACCATTTTGAGGACACTATATTATTATTCGGTGCTCCGTCTAGGTGATTCTCTGTCTACGGTTTTTTTTAAAATACTTACCCTTTATATCAAGAGATTCTAGTGTTTCTAGTGGACGTATAGTATAGGTATAGTTATAAGGCACAAGGTATAAGGCACAAGTTCGCATTGACTCGGCGTTAAGGCACGTCGTGCCTCGCGAGTGTGCAGGCAGGCGACATTATAGTCGCATCTGTAAGTTCAGTTTTGTGGCATTTGATCCATCTGACACAAAGGTTGATTGATCAAAAATATTGATGTAATTTTTTCAAGTGGGGAGGTGGCCATACCAAGGTCATACAAAATACCCTAATGTTGGTTGTATTGCAATAAGTTCATGTTTTGTATCATTCTCGTGTAAAAATAAAATGCCTAAATTAGTTTTAGATAAACAAAAACACATTTTTATAAAAAAATATCTTGGAAACTTTATTACTTAGGTACTATAATTAATTAAACAAAAATGAATAACGTATTTGGATAGCTCTTTCATTTACCATTTAAAAAGTAGGTATGCACATGGCATTTTGGTTTGAGTCATTGCACATAAATGTATTAAGTAAGATTTATGTTCTTATTCTGTGAGTAATTGGCTAGAAAAAAACATAATATGTTGACACAAGGTTGACACCTGTTGACACGGAACCAGCATTACCATAAAATCATAGACCTGCTTGTACCAAAGGCTCACAGTGTACAATAAATAGTAGTATTTGGCTCACTTTACGGAACGCAGTGATGTCGTTCAAGATGGAGGAACTTTCCTTGAAACTGCCTGATATAATAACGACTAAGGTTAGCAGTAGGCATCAGCTAAAATAATCGTCAATCTTCAAAAATCTATCCATGAAGTAGGAGAAACCCTCAAGATGCATTTTTTTGGGCCAATATCCTAAATAAGTCTACAAAAAATCAGAACTACGGATTTGACGTAAACTTCCCGGTACTTTCAATCAACAAGGTTACTGGAGTAAAATGCTTGAGTTAATTCATTTTCTTCAAGTGAATAGTGAGGTTTTTTTTTCTTATTTGCGAATAACTTTAAACCGTAAATGCCTTTTAAAGTCAATATCTGTTAGCTATAAAATAAGAATCAAACTAGCAAACCTAATTATATTGCTCTGAATTTACTATAATACTCTTTATAGGTATTGAAGTTAGGTATTACCTTTTTATTACATAGAGGTAAAACCAAATAGGGACCTGCGCGGAATACCGTCTTTTTCATGGACTATTGCTTTTTTGAACACTAAATAGGTATTCCATCAATAAAACCACCTTACCTTGAACCACAGAATAAGTAATAGTACAAGTGAACCTACTTAATACTTGGGAATTGTAGTTAATTAGTCGTAGTTGGTGGATAACTCTTTTTAGATTTACGTTTGGTTTTCAGGAAAGAAAAGAAAAATATGGATTTATCGGCGAATGGTACGACACTCAAGCTAGTCTTATACGCCGATATAGTATATGTTTTTACCCAGCGGACGATACCCTAGAAATGTTCGACTTAAGAACTTGTAAGACTTTCGTCAGTAGGGTCCATGTTAATGGTATAAAATTGGCCAATTTTTATAAAGGATGCACTATTTTTTTGTTTGGGCGTCTCGTTAAAATAGTTGATTTTGCAAACGAATTTACTAGAAAGAAGCTACATAAAGACTTGCAAGTGTAAGTACCTGAACATTTGTTTCTCAGTTAAAATACTTAAGTAAGTAGTTAAATATTTGTAACTTATTAGCATCATGTAGTAGTAGAATTGTATAAAAGAAAAATAGTGTGGATAAATATACAGGGTGTTTGGTAGCGGGTTCGACAAACGAAAATGGGAAATACTTGGGGCCAAGACACATTTTGCCATAGTGACCCCTATGATGAAGTTGATAGTTTTTTATTTATTATTTTTTTTCCTTTTTTTTAAATATCCCGAAATTTTATTTTTAGATTTTTTAAATTACATTCCCAAGCCACTTAGACCGCTCATTTAAAAAAAAAATGATGCTCTAATTAAGGTTTTGGCAGTGCAAGAAAAAGAAATATGGGCCCTTAAAGCTATGACAAAATGCAGAAGTAAAAATGAAATGAACGTTTCAACAAGTATTAAAAAATACACAAGTCATAGACAATTTCAAGTTAGTAAAAAAACTTCTCTTTAATTTTTTTTCCGTTTTTTTGAAAATTTCCCGAAATTTTAAATTTAAACTTTCTTAATTACATTCCCAAGCCACTTAGACCGCCCATTTTATTTTAAATTATGCTCTAATAATGGTTTTATTATATAACAAAACCAAAACCCACACGCAGTGCAAGAAAACAAAATATGGGCCCTTAAAGATATGACGGAATGCGGAAATAAAAATAAAATGAAAGTTTCAACAAGTATAAAAAAATACACAAGTGGTAGGGAAATTCAAGTCAATAAAAAAACTTATCTCGTTAATACTTACTCTTTACAATGATAGCTGTAGTAGTGACAACCTCTACAAATGTTAAGTGGAAGGTGCCAGTACTCAGTTTAAACATCCATGAGCCATAGTTCACAGTACCTACCGCCAACTAAAACAAAACTTTTACAAATTGAAAATATTGGTTTACAAATTCATAGTAAATAAATAATATGTTTTTGAGATTTACCCCAACCTTTATATCTACATCATGGGAGACGTGTATGGTAAAGTTATAACTTTTTAATTCTTATTTCAGCACATTTGTTCTGATCAAGCCCCTGCCAGCCAACATAGCGGGTAAAGTTGTGAGACATTTTAATCAGAATGGTTTGCGAACTTCAAAAATTAAAAAAGCTCGTGTCACTGCTGATGATGTACATTTTTTATACAGAACCCAAACTACTAATTCATCATTTCAGTTAGTATTTTTGCTTAATCAAATGTAGTGTGAGCAAGCTATGAATGATCATACGGTTCAAAAATTAAAAGTATATGTGTTATTCAATTTGCAGGTTTTTGCTAGAGCATTTGACAAATCAGTGTGTGTATGGTATGGAATTAGTTGGTACGGATGCTGTGGAAAGATGCATAGAGCTGATTGGTGAGCAGGATCCAATGAAGGCTGCACCAGGCACTATCAGAGCCTTGTACGGCAAAGATCCTGTAAGGAACTGTGTTGACTATTCCGCCACAGCTCAGTTAGCTCTGGAGGTAAAATTACGTGTATTTAAAATATATTATGTTGATCTTACAACTATAAATACCACAAAACACAAATTTTTTTTTTTTTGGTGAGCACAAAATTATGAACACTTGCATTTTTGTATACCCTTATCGAATTTGACTACCACTAAAAAGCACTTCACCAATTGTATTGCTAGGTACAACTTAGTTTAGATCATTAACTAAGGGATAAAATACTTTATTTTTAAACGTAAGTAACAATAAGTGTAAATTATCATGGACGGTAATCGAATTTAGTTTTTCTTGTTAGAAATAGTTCTAATAAAATTATTTCGAGTTTTGTTGGTGATAAGTCTTTATCTTTCTGAGGCTGCTGCTGTAACATAATGCCTTCAGAGCGATTTCAATATACATGTATTTAATGGTCTAAACCTATCTTTAATTAAATTACATTAAAAAAAGACTTCTGAAAGAGAATATTTTCAGTTTTTTTTTCATTAATCAAAAATTACCTGCCACTAATAAACATGCACTGGTAAACATGTTCCTGTTTGTGCAAAATGTGGTTACAGAATTACACAACAATAACAACAAGCTTTTAGAATTGTTGGTAATTCTGTAGCTCTTGCCTACCCCATTCTGGGAATTAAGGCGTGTGTTTATGAGAAACATAAACAGAACACAGACCAAAGACACGTTTACTATTGGAGATATTACTACAGATTTTTACAAACCTTCAATTTGACCACTGAGGCAGTAGGTATGTATTTTTATTTTTTATTTACCTATGTTTTTTTTGAAAGCGGTGTCAGCTGTTTTGTAGAAATATTTTTGGTTGAATAGTTTACGAAATTTAAATTTTCCAAAAAGTGATTATTATTATTACCTACCTATTCTTTTTGTTAATACGAGTACAAACTACTTCAGTGGGATACTTTCTTGGAAATGTAGGTATTTTACATTTGTCCAAGAACATTTCGCTCAAAAGGCAGAGATTAAATCTGTGAGTGTTGCAGGACATAGATTACTTCTTCCCGCCGCCGGCCATGCGCGCGGCGCGGCTGCGGCTGACGGCCACGCTGTCCAACTGCACGCTGTGCGTCTTGAAGCCGCACGCGCTGCGCGAGGGCAAGCTCGGTCCCGCGCTCGAGCTCATCCACGACGGCGGGTTCAACGTCACCGCGCTCAACATGTATCAGGTACTTAAACTGACACTTGATGTTTCCAAATAGTTTAAACTGTAAGGAAATGAGATTTTATGCTACAAAATAATGATAGTTTTATTTACGGAGTAAAAAATGACTATATTGTTTACAAGTAATGACGACGGCGGTGGCGGGGCGAGCTCCGCGGGGGACGCCCTCACGCCACGATAGGGAACGCGCGTGCTATGCGCTCTTTATGCGCTTCTTCTTTAAGTTCTTTAAGTGCCTCTCCAACTAGTGAAGGTTGGCAGTCAGCTCCGCATATTTCTCTCGGTCTTTGGCGAGGTTGAAAAGCTCCGCTGCACTTGTGACTCCAGTCCATTCGCGAATGTTTCGCAGCCACGATTTCTTTCTGCGCCCGACAGCTCTTCTTCCAGCAACTTTGCCCATCATTATTAATTGCAGAAGTTTGTATCTTGGGTGCCTAAGTACATGACCCAGATAGGCAACTTTTCTCCTTTTGATGGTCTGCATTAGTTCACGATTCCTCCCAATCCGACGCAGAACTTCAACATTGGTAATTGTTAAAGTATTCTTAAAACTACGCTCGGGGATTCTTCGCACCCCTGCCCTGTCCCAATTAAGGGCGTACCCCGTCTCGATGACCTCGAGCATTTCAACTTCTTCCCTCCCCACTTCCTTTCCTCACCTCTGCAAGTTTACGTACATGCGCCATCGCTTTTTCGTAACGCCATCTAGTATAAAGTAAATGTACTACAATGGCCAACTTTTTAGGCCGCTAACGACATCTTACGGATTGTTGGCGTACTACTATAACTTGCAGTTGGTATTGAGACTTTTTAGGCCAGGAGCTGGCAACCAAATCGAACATAAAATTTTACTCATTAAATACTTACCAAAAAATCGTGAAAACATTTGTTTTGCACTTTAAATCGCATTCAATTCGTTAATCTTGTTGGCATTGCTTATGACACAGTAAAGCGACAAGGTACTAAAGTGATCAGTTACTTTTGACGATGACTTTACGGATATACAGGGTGTTTGGCAGTCGGGTGTAGGGGTTTTAAGGGATGATAGTAAGGGTCATTCTGAACATTTTTGACCACATTTACTATTATGCTAAGTTTCACGGTTTCCGAGATATTGATCATTTTAATAGGATTTTTTGTAATTTTTCCTTATGTCCGTGATACGAAAAACCCCTTAATTCAAGTATTAATTTAAATAAAAAACAGTGTTTTCTTGCATGACTTGAATCACTATGAAATAAGGAAGCTACGTGCCATTTTTTTTCCTTACAACTTTTTGAGTAACCTTACAAAATTGGTTTTTCCATACTTGGTGAAAAACAAACGCGGGGTTCTCTTAGTATGGAGAAAGTAACTCAGGCGCGTTTACTCAAAAAGTTGTAAGGAAAAAAAAATGGCATGTAGCTTTAAAACTTCCTTATTTCATAGTGATTCAAGTCATGCAAGAAAACACTGTTTTTTTTTTAAATTAATACTTGAATTAAGGGGTTTTTTGTATCACGGACATAAGGAAAAATTACAAAAAATCCTATTAAAATGATCAATATCTCGGAAACCGTGAAACTTAGCATAATAGTAAATGTGGTCAAAAATGTTCAGAATGACCCTTACTATCATCCCTTAAAACCCCTACACCCGACTGCCAAACACCCTGTATAATATTTACCAGAAATATAACAAACTCGTCAGTGGAGTACAACAGTGCGTCGTGTACCTGCTCGTAAAGTACTCGTAGTTGGACGCAGTGAGTCGCGATGTTGAGTGAGAGTAGTGTTTGCACACTGTAGACACCAGGCATAGAGATATGACAGAATGCTAGTGTGCACAGTGCGGGTAAGTCGGCTTGCTGTGAGACTGCGTCATTTGCTTGGAAGGTCGTCAGGGTGCGTAATTGTCCATTGTCGAGGGTCACCATCACCAATGTAGTTAGAGAGGGCAATAGAGAAATCTCTCTCCAGGCGGGTGTTATGCCTGGGGACCAAAGTCCATTGGGATGAAGTTGGAAGTGCTACATATATCAACTGACTGTTGAAATTTCGCTTGCGCGTTGTAGAACAGTTTAGTTCCGCTGTCTGACGTTGTGACGCTGTTGGCGCTGGCGAGTTGGTGGTACATGGTTTGCCGTTAGATGTCGCCATGTCGCCATGTCGCGCGTGGCTCCGAGCGGCACGGGTTCCCCGTTCGACGGCCAAGCGGCGTATGCCGCCCGTCGTCGCCCCCGCAGAGACCCGGGAGTGGGGATTAGCGCGCAAACATGAATATTTTATTTTTCTCAAAAACTACAGAATCAATTAAAAAAACATCCGGCCAAATTAAAGTTCACATTATTTTCCAATTATAAGTTAAGTCTCATGTGTAAATATCGCATAATTAGGCAGTTATAATGGATTATAGATCGAGAAAAGGGTTCACGGGAAATTATTATACTCTTAAAATATAAACATTTGCGAAATATTTTTCCGTGAAAAATAAAGAACAAATGCCAAGCTAAAATATATGTTTTTTACAGATTTTTGTACTACATTTTGGCTTATTTGAATCGACTTGAAAATCGCTAAAATACGCCGGGTAGCCCCTTAAGGGACGCCGAGCACTCGGGGCCGTGGCTTTATAGGACTTTACCATGGTTTATATGTGTCGCTGACGACTAGGGAATGTTAGTGCAGTGGTTTCCCGTTGCCTTCTGCACCAGACTTTTAGGAGATATTTCGTCCCCAAGGTCACTGAAACCTCTTCCGACCAGAAGGGTTGCTTATGGCCAGGTGTATGGTTATACCGCCATTGCTCGGTCGCCAGAGCCTCGTCCGTTATCTAGCAGGGGATACCACGACCGCCGCTGGCAATTCTGAATGAATAACCAGCGCGAGCAGGTGAGGTTGACCTTTGGGGCCAGCTAGATGTTGTTGCCGTTCTCCCCCTTACTCCCCAAGCTCCCTTAGCTCATCCACGACGGCGGGTTCAACGTCACCGCGCTCAACATGTATCAGGTACTTAAACTGACACTTGATGTTTCCAAATAGTTTAAACTGTAAGGAAATGAGATTTTATGCTACAAAATAATGATAGTTTTATTTACGGAGTAAAAAATGACTATATTGTTTACAAGTAATGACGACGGCGGTGGCGGGGCGAGCTCCGCGGGGGACGCCCTCACGCCACGATAGGGAGGGAACGCGCGTGCTATGCGCTCTTTATGCGCTATATTACGCTTATCTATTAGGGATGCTGGACAACCTAAAGTGAATTTAGAATTTATGCGCATGAATGTGCTCAAGTGAAAAATGTTAAATGCTCTTGTACAAGTTTAGAACGCGTCAAAACGATTAAATACCTAGCCATTACATTATACAGGGTTATTGGTAATTCGACGTATTCCCGTTAGGAGGTGATAGGGGTGACTATTTGCGGTAATTTTAACCCCCATATGCATTATGCAAAAGTGAACCATTTTTGAGTTATCATGTTTTTTAGCTTTTTTCAAAATAAGTCAAAAATGCAGCATCAAAAATTAATTTAAAAAAAAGTATCAATTTAAATCAATTTTTTTCTTCTTATTTATAAAAACGATAAAACTCTGGTTATTTATCAATATTAAAACATCAATTATCGGTTCAAATTTAAAAATGCGAGACTAAAAACGATATTATTTCTAGATTTTTTAGATATCTTTTTCCACTAAAATGCCTTCAAAACAAAAAAATCGTTATGAAACTTGGCTTGCAGATTAATTTAAAAACATAACCGTTTTCTTAGCTCTCCAAAAATGCATAACAACTAGGAACTTATTTCCAAAAAACTGAAAAAAAAATGATCACAAAAGAAGCAGGCGGAAATTTGGATTCGAACTAAACACAAGGTAGTTCTTTAAAAAATCCCATAAAATTAATTAAAAACAATACCCAATGTCAATAAAACAAAAAAACTATTTTAAAACAAAATTTAAAACCAGTAACAGTTTAATAGTAATAACAATTAACAATTAATAATAGTAACAATTAACACATTTTTTAATTTAAAGTTCTTGCTCGAAGTGACTTCCCCTATTGCGTACGCAAAGTCGCATTCTTTTTCTTAGTTGTGACTTAACTACCGAAGTAGTCAAATTATTACGCATTGCATTTGCTGCATTTATAATTCTTGTCTTGAGTTCTTCCGCGGATGACACAGGCGAGAGGTCGTAAACTATGGATTTCATGTGACCCCAGACATAGAAATCAACCGGCGTTAAATCCGGACTTCTCGCGGGCCACGGAATGGGTCCTCCTCGCCCTATCCAATCCTGCATTATGCACTGTAGACCACGCTTTCCATTGTGTTACAGAGAGTCGTGTGGCGACGGTGTTTGTCGAAATTGTTGGTTCATCGATAAATTCTTGCAGAATATCCTCTTCGCAATTAACAACATGGACTGGGGGTCTTCCGGCATTAATTTGTCTTCTCTGAACACAACCAGTTTCTCGGATTCGCCTATACACTCCATTAAAAACGGATACATGGGGTAACCGGCGATTGGGAAACCGACGCGAATAATCATGACGAGCAGCTTCACTGTTACCGTTGCAAAAGCCTTTGGCTACAAGGCAAAACATGATATACCAGCAAGACGGATGTCCTGCACATTTTGGTGTCAATGTTAGGCGATGGCTCGATAGCCACTTTCCTAATCGTTGGATAGGGCGAGGAGGATCCATTCCGTGGCCCGCGAGAAGTCCGGATTTAACGCCGGTTGATTTCTATGTCTGGGGTCACATGAAATCCATAGTTTACGACCTCTCGCCTGTGTCATCCGCGGAAGAACTCAAGACGAGAATTATAAATGCAGCAAATGCAATGCGTAATAATTTGACTACTTCGGTAGTTAAGTCACAACTAAGAAAAAGAATGCGACTTTGCGTACGCAATAGGGGAAGTCACTTCGAGCAAGAACTTTAAATTAAAAAATGTGTTAATTGTTACTATTATTAATTGTTAATTGTTATTACTATTAAACTGTTACTGGTTTTAAATTTTGTTTTAAAATAGTTTTTTTGTTTTATTGTCATTGGGTATTGTTTTTAATTAATTTTATGGGATTTTTTAAAGAACTACCTTGTGTTTAGTTCGAATCCAAATTTCCGCCTGCTTCTTTTGTGATCATTTTTTTTTCAGTTTCTTTGAAATAAGTTCCTAGTGGTTATGCATTTTTGGAGAGCTAAGAAAACGGTTATGTTTTTAAATTAATCTGCAAGCCAAGTTTCATAACGATTTTTTTGTTTTGAAGGCATTTTAGTGGAAAAAGATATCTAAAAAATCTAGAAATAATATCGTTTTTAGTCTCGCATTTTTAAATTTGAACCGATAATTGATGTTTTAATATTGATAAATAACCAGAGTTTTATTGTTTTTATAAATAAGAAGAAAAAAATTGATTTAAATTGATACTTTTTTTTAAATAAATTTTTGATGCTGCATTTTTGACTTATTTTGAAAAAAGCTAAAAAACATGATAACTCAGAAATGGTTCACTTTTGCATAATGCATATGGGGGTTAAAATTACCGCAAATAGTCACCCCTATCACCTCCTAACGGGAATACGTCGAATTACCAATAACCCTGTATATGTATAACCTCGGTTTTAAACAACATATTTGCTCACTTAGTTGGAAAAGAATCGTAGCTGATAAAACTTTTTTACTTAAACAAATCCGGCTTCCGAAAATGTCACAGCACTGTAACCGCTTTCATGGATGTGGTGAATGATATTCTGGCCGCATAAGACTTGGGGAAAAGGAACATTGCTGGTATTACTCGATTTTTCCCGCGCCTTTGATACAATCAATACGGGACGTATTCAGTCGAAGCTTACGTATTACGGGTTTGTTTGATAGCCTTACTCGGGAGTGGTTCGCCAGTTATCTGTACGTTAAAATCCGTAATGTTAATGGCACTGATTGTGTTTCCTCCACTCCCCCGTTAGTAGAGGAGTGCCCCAGGGATCAATATTAGGACCAATCCTGTTTATTTTATATAGTGCTGACATTATTAATAATATTGAACATTGCAACCACCATATGTTTGCAGATGACACCCAGTTGTACCTGTCTTTTAAACCAAACTAGTGTAACTCAGCTCCACAAAAGCAAAACCTCCCCTTTCCTCTCGCCTACAATAACAGTATGTTCCAGCTCGAGAACGTCAACGCCACCGAGTTCTACGAGGTGTACAAGGGGATCGCGCATGAGTATCAGGTGATTATGCGGGAACGATAAGCTCCGATCATTTTATATACAGTGGTGGCTACATTATTAGTGACACTAGGAGTTATCAATTTCTCCAACCAGTCAAAATCGTTCATTAATAAACTAAGGTTTAAAATTATAGAAAACGTACCTATCATCTTGTAAGAATTTGCAACAAAACTCTTCAGCTTTCATACAAAGTTGAAATATCTACCCAATAAAAAAAGTTCGTTTTTCAACATTAATTCATGTAGTTACATCAGTTTAAAGTTTAGTTAATAATCTAAAGTAAAATATTACAAGAAATTAAAGGTCAAGAGCACTTAGTGATTGCTGGTTAAATCCGATCCGATAAGTCATATTAACTATTGTATAATAACTACAAGGAATTTTACTTTCTGGCAGCCCGAATTATTATGGCTTAGTATTTTTGGCGTAACCGTAAAAAATCGGACTGCCGTGCAGTAAAATGCTTTGTAGTCTGAATTATGTGGCAACGCTACCTACATATCTGTATTTTTCTGGGCCGTTTTTATGACTCTGCGATCAGTTACATTGATTTGATACCCTTTTTTGGCCCGGCCTTGACGTGACGTGATCTCTCCTACCTACTAATTCGGTAGAGTAAAAATATAAAATGCCCATGTTCTGGGGTAAGTAGCAAAATCACGCTTTATAAACGTACATAAATGAGCGGTATATTATACTGCATCCGCTGAGACGAGAGTAGAGGATTTCTATCCCATTAGGCGGAAGAGAATAGCCTCATTTCTGAAGTGCGTATGTGGCAGCAGCAATAGCCTCCAGTACCCTTACAATTACCGTACTCGCTAGCGAGTCGAATGCTATAAGAATACTGCGAGGTCTGCGAGGGACAGAGAATTCGACTCGCTAGCGGTAATTGTAACTCATGGTAAGGGTACTGAGGGTGTTGGCGGAACGCCTCAATTGCCCCCTCACCAAACACTGGGTCACGGTGGCAATTGGAGCAGGTAAATAGTGCGTAAATGTTTGTTTATATGATAAAGTTACTACGAACGTAGTCATAATTTTCCCTTACATAACATGGATCTTTTGGTCTGAAATATTTTTTTATTTTTTGTTTTTTAAAGGCCAACTGTGCATCCTAAATTTTGTTAAAAGATTCTGAATTGATGACAAGTCATAAAAACGAAAGAAAAATCATTTTGGAATGGATCTTTATTCCAATGACCGTGTTATGTTTTTCCAATGACCGTATTATGTTGATACGTACCTATAGTCTGTTGAAACAATTGATGAATTATCATTGATAATGATTACACAACTTGAAAATATGATGGTCCAACATTCTGATAGCTTGAACATAAAGTGTAAATGTGAAACTGTTTTGCAGGGAATGGTGGAAGAGCTAGCGAGCGGGCCTTGCATCGCTATGGAGCTCCAGGCGCAGAACAAGTCTCTGAACACGGCGGTCGAGTTCAGGAAGCTGGTGGGCCCAGTGGATCCGGTAGGTATTTTTTCTATTAAGTACCTACGATTTACGATATACCTACGAGCGAATGGAAAACACGCGGTGGTTGAGTATTGAAATAATTTTCCATTGGCTCTTTTACTTTATATTGCATAAAAAATTGAAGAGCGACGATTTGTTGTAAGTGTTGTTATAGTCGATCAAGCAAGTCCTTTACCACTTTTGGATTTTATCGTCTTACTAAAAGTCAAACAAACCAAAAAATGAAAAATAATTGGCCTCGTTATTTCGCTCGTCCCTCTTTTCGTATTCTACAATTTCGATGATTCTACACATCTTAGTTTCGCGAATAACGTTCGGCATTCGGTAGTGGGGTATTTACTTACAAAAAATTAAGTCTCTATTTCTATGCCTAAATATTCGTTTCGTTCTTTTAAAGTAAATACGCAATAGATTTTGACGTGGATTTTGACCCGGAAGATTTATATTATAAGATAGAGTTCATCCGACTAGGACAAGTCACTAGTGAGAACCGGGAACTTAATTAATTGGTGGTGTTGTTCTGTAATGCAACTGCGATGGGTTCTCGTATTTATCCGACGAACCATAGTTTATCATCGAGAATGAACATATGCCGGTTGGTTTGGTAGCAACAGTTGCTTTGATCAGGGTGCTTTAATGATAGTCTGACGGCGAACCTTCTCGAGTCAGCTGTTAACATTAAGATTTGTGTGTCCAGGAAATCGCGAGGCTGATCCGGCCCCACACGCTCCGCGCGAAGCTGGGCAACACAAAAGTCCAAAACGCGATCCACTGCAGCGACCTGCCGGAGGACGGGCTGCTTGAAGTCGAATACTTCTTTAAAATCCTAGAATAACGAACAAAGACTGTTACCTCTTACACCCTTACGCTTATTACCGTTTAGTTACTGTTATGTTTGTAAGTGCACAGAACGACTGAGTGTGGTGTTTTGGTCTAGGTCATATAATTGAAGATTGTTTTTATCAATATACTACCAATTAATTAATGTCGGCGATATGCTATTTATTGTGTGAGCGAGGATTTATTATTGAGATTTAGAATAGGTATACGTTACTTAAGAAATAAATATTGTTCATATTTAACAAAACATCGGTGTTACGTGAATCACTATTAAAAATTATACAGTCAGAAATTGAAAGCAATGTTGGGGTAGGTAGGTATATTTTGCAGGGTTGATACATGCACAAGAAAAATAATGCTCAGGATGACTCTACCCATTGGTATTCCTTTTTTGTCACCTTCCTATGTCTCTTTAGTCCTGCGTCTGGATATCCGATGGTAGAAAGACGGCGGCACAACCTCGACCAATGACGACCAGCAGGAGCAGTGTTGCCAGTTTAGACCTGTAAAATTGTTACTTGTAGCTTTATAAAACGTGCCCCAGCAAACATGACCTTATAGCAATACCAATAAATATCATAAGGATATTTTGTATGAAACCCACCCCAATTAAAAAATTACATCAAATTCTTTAGATGGCTCAACCTTTCTTTAGGTTGTATATATGATGCCAAAGGAAATCTCTTATTCGTCTAATATCGTAAATTGCATTTTTTTTCTCATGTAGGTACATACAATACGCAACTACTAATAAATAGCGTATAAAAATAAAAGCTTCAAAAAACAAAAAAAAAACAGCTTTTGGTTAAAATGAATAATGCGAGTCACCGACTTTAGTTGGACCGACTTATTTATTACCTACTATTTTAAAAGAAGTAAAAACACTTATTTTAGTTTATACTTTTTAGTGATCAATTGATCATGCTGTTATGTAGTCCAACTTCTTAGTTGATATACCTACCTAAAACTTAAAGACATTTCAAGCTCGCCGCAAGCAACGCCGCGGGAAAGTCATAGACAATTAAATTGTCTTCGTTACAGTCCCTCAACTCAACTATCTTAATAGTGATGTCTTATCGCCACTCTTCAACTAGGAAAGTAGGTACCTACCATTAAGGAGTTCCGGTGGCCATCTGTGGTTTTCATCATCAGTTCCACTTCACCAAATGATACATTCTGAATGCAAATGCTGGACTTGTTACTAAAAATACTAAAATCGCTGTATTATGTACCTACCTATGCCTATAATATTGGAGCAGTGTCCTCAATTCCTCACGGATTCCCTTACCAGCCTCAGATTTGGTGACGATGGGACCCGTTCGGAAGTTGGTATACTCGTACTCTATCAAACAAAAAATTATATTTTAAAATCTATCCACAGAAAAATCGTTAAACATAAATATAAAAAAACATACATCGGAACATAGAACCTCCTACTTTTTTATAGTCGGTGTCGGTTATTATTGCATTAAGATAGAAGGCTGATTTTGTGGTAATCAAGTGTACGAGCCGAAAGAGATTTATTATAGGTACTTTGTCTTAAGTTGGTCCCTCTTACACAAGTAGGTAGTTAGTAGGGTGACCACGAGCAATGAACAGTGCATTTATTTTATCAAACACATACAAAATTACAAAACGTAATCTAAATATATAAAAGGAGAAACTGACTGACTGACTGACATATCAACGCACAACCTAAACGGCTAAACGTAGGCACTTGAAATTTGGAAGGGACGTAGCTTAGGTACCATAGAGGTGCACTAAGAAAGGAATTCCCGAAATTCCCACGGGAACGGGAATTAGCGGGAAAATTATTAACTCAAAAAAAATGTTTTGCTCAACGAAGTGGCCACGGGAACAGCTAGTCATTAATATAATTACTAACTATAAATAAAATAACCCTTGCCGTGGATGAACTCTAAAATGCTGGCCGCGTGCCCCCTTTGCACAGCCAGACTGAGCCGCTGTGCAAAAAACGAGCCTGCTCTGGGATTACCTGCCGCCAAAATAAGTCTTCCGACACCTCTTTTACAAATTTCTTGGTGTCGTATTAAAAAGTTCAAGATGTCGGCTACTTTTTCTCAATTTGAAAACGGATTCGTTGTTGGAAACCACACGGATCCCCAGACATCGATTTTGGTAACTATCAGTCCAATAACGAAAAATTTCAAGATGGCGGCTACTTTTTCTCAATGTGTCAACGGATTAATTGTTGGAGACCACACAGATCCACAGAATTGAGGAATTCCGGTGGCTATCTATGGTCTTCATCATCAGTTCCGCATCCCCAAATTATACTTGTTGGATCTGTTACTAAAAACTAAAATTTAAAATTAGTCCTCAGGGTTGGCAACGCATTTGCAGTCTTAGGATTGCATTGCAGTCTTGTGAATGCGAATGTCTATGGGTCACAGTTTCCACATACCATCAGGTGGCCTGTGTGCTCGTTTGTCTTCTCTATGCCATAAAAATAATCACTACTTTGTAATAATGGGACCCATTAAAACCAAAAAACTAATTTTCAAAATCGGTATACATTTGACTCGCATAACAAACATACAAGAAAAACAACATACAGTTGACATACAGACTAAATGAGAACCTCCTTTTTTGTAGTCGGTTGCAAAATTGGTCGGTAAATTGCAATTTTATAAATTTCAAATATGGTCACCTTACTAGAAAGGGACGCAGTAAGCTTTAGTACATTTCTTTCGGCTCGCGTTATCGGTGCAGTGCCTTCCAGATGTACGCTAGTACTTACTAATTCCATGCATATACGAACTTCGGCGAAGATTCATGTTGCACATTTCATTACAGGATAGTTACCACGAACCACTAAATTCGAAACTTCCCTGTCACTTGTCACTTGAGACTAAACCGAGAGAAAGGGATGGAGAGCAAAGGTAACTTCGAACTTAGATTTTCAAAGTAGGGCCTCGAAATGAAAGAGTTTTCGACATGAATGTCGTCAAATCCCGCAGATGTGGCCGCGGCCTTATAATCTGTCAATCAACGTGTTTTGTTTGTGTTTATTTATTTCAATTACCTTTGAAAGTTTGAAACGAATTCTATGTTTTTACTGTTTTACAAAGATAATATACCTATAATCACTACGTTTTAATACTACTACGTTTTATTGCTATTATTATACTTAGAAATGGTAGTTGATTAATCGTGGTTTATAACTCTATTTAGATAATAATCAAGGTGTTTCAGTGGTTACTTACGATTTGTTTTCAGGAAGGCGCTTACAAAGAAAATTATGCGTTTGTCGGAGAATGGTACGACAGTCAAGCTAGTCTTATTCGCAGATATAATATATTTTATTACCCAACGGACGATACCCTGGAAATGTTCGACTTAAAAACTCGTAAGACTTTTCTCAATAGGGTCAAAGTTAATGGTGTAACATTGTCAAATTTTTATATAGGATGCACCATGTTAATTTTGGGGCGTCTCGTTAAAATAGTTGATTTTGCAAACGAAATTACTAGGAAAAATCTACATAAATACTTGCAAGTGTAAGTACCATTTTTTTTTCTCCTCGTTCATAATACATAAGTGCCTATTTAATTATTTTTAACATATTAGCTTCATGTAGTAGTGTGAAAGGAAAATTGTGGTCATGTACTTTGTGTTTATATGAGTTTAACATTTTTTTGACTCTAAATTTCAATAAAAGCCATGCTTTTAATGGATTACTAATTTAGTTCATTTTAATTTTATTACTTTTACACAAAACAAAGTGTTCTCCTATAACATACTTACACATTATTTTTCCTTTTTATTTAAAGTTATGTTTTCGAGGTTAGAATAATTGATGGTTATATTACACACATTTTCGCCTTTAAATAAGTCAAAATAAGACAATAAATACCATAATTATATTATCTTTCTTAGAAAAAAATCTATGTCGAACCAAAAACTTTCAATAGTTTTTTTTAGTATGTTTTGATACTTTGGCAATATGTGCGACTCTGACCATTGTTATTCTAATGTGAAATAAAACAAAGAATAAAGAAATGTTTGTTTCTTTTATCATATTATAGACAATTTATAGCTTTAAGACAGTATTAAAAACTTGATTCTCTGCTATTAGTAGTGACAACCTCTCACTACCAGATGTGAAGTGGAAGATGCCAGTACTCAGTTTAAACAACCATGAGCCACAGTACCTAACACCAACTAAAAGATTTTGAAAAAACATTGCAAATATTGGTTCACAAATTCTTATTAAATACTATATTTTTAAGATTTACCCCAACCTTTATACCTCCATCATGGGATATCATGTATGGTAAAGTTATAACTTTGTAAATTTTTATTCCAGCACATTTGTCCTGATCAAGCCCGTGCCAACAAACATAGTGGGAAAAATTTTGAGACATTTTAATGAGAATGGTTTGCGAACTTCAAAAATGAAAAAATCTCGAGTCACTGCTGATGATGTAAATTTTTTATACAGAAACCAAACTACTGATTCCACATTTCAGTTAGTATTTTTGCTTAATCAAATTTGGTAAACGCAAGCTATGAATGATAAGTGATGCCATGATTCAAAGATTTTAAAATATATGTGCTTTCATTTTGCAGGTCCTTGCTCGAGCATTTGACTAATCAGTTTGTGTATGGTATTGAATTAATTGGTGAGGATGCTGTGGAAAGATGCATAGAGCTAGTTGGTGAGCAGGATCCAATGAAGGCTGCACCAGGCACTATTAGAGCCTTGTACGGCAAAGATTCTGTAAGGAACTGTGTTGACTATTCCGCCACAGTTCAGTTAGCTCTGGAGGTAAAAATGACTTGTTTTTATAATATATTTTGTTATAGATGAATTAGGGAGAGTGTGGAATTGCATTTGTAGTGGTTGTATGGTTCGCATGAAAAGTAGAATAACATAAGTATTTCACTTAATTTAATGAAATTACATACTCTCTTATCATATTTCTCTCCTTAAGACTGCGCCGAGCAAACGCCGAGCGTCCAGTGGCGCCCTCATTACTATTATTGGGTTTTCTAATTAACTAAAGAATTTCCTTGGAACCAATTTTAAAGTTTGTTATGTATCCCATAAATTGTGTTTTTACTTGCGCTACAAACACATTTTGTTTGGTTCCAAGGAAATTCTTTAGTTAATTAGAAAACACAATAAAAGTAATGAGGGCGCCACTGTACATCCGGCGTAGTCTTAACAAGTAAAACAATGCTCAGTCTTTTTTTGCTTTCTTTCGTTATTATTTAATTCTTCATCTGAGCTGTCACAAGTATTGATAATAATATTATGATCTGTAATTCGATCAATTTACCCTTCTTGACATCTATATTTATTTTCTTCACTTTCAATATGGCGACAAATATTTTCCCAGTCCTCAGCAGTAATAGTATTAATTCTTTGAGTTGCTAAATTCAATACAATAAAAACCGCCCAATAATATTTAGAATTTCATACTGACATTATTTTTGAATTTTCTTCTTAAATATAATTATATTATTCCAAACCTATTTTTATGCTGATTGTACGGGAAAAGGGAAATTTTAAATAAAGAATGCCTATAAACACACAATACCACTACATATGCAATTCCACGCTGTCGCTAATTCATCTATACAACTATAAATGCACAGGTGGTCACAAAATTAGGAACGCATTTTTGTATACCATTATCGCATTATTTTGAAAAATACATGAGATGACCAATGGTATTGCTGGTTACAATTTAGTTTAGATTAACTCTTCTTATGATCTTAGGATTGGCCTAAGACCGCAAATGCATTGCCAACTCTCGAGGACTAAGATGGAATGCCTCTATTCTAGTAATTTGACCTGTTGTCTTGGTGGTAGCGATCCGGACGGATGGATCCTGCACTGATTACAAAATTAAACAGTCTTATTTGTGGGCAATTGTTTGCGAAAAACGCAAGCGTGTCTAATTATGTTAGTACCTATCTATAGAAGATCTTTATAGGTATATACAAATTCAGTGTTTTTTTTTCCTTTTCTCCCTCTATCTCTTATAAGATATTTGGTATGATTTCTTGCTGATCTATGCATGTTATTTGATATTATATTTAATTTAATGTTTATAGCTTTATATAATGCTGCACTAAAGTAGTACCATTGGAATGGTCTCCTCTTGGGAAGCGCTGGTAGATTCTTGACGTGTTTAAGTACCCGTACGGTCTACTTACTGTATAAATGACTTTTTTTTTTAAATATCTTTTCATGCAAAATGTGGTTAAAGAATTATCAACATTGGTTAATAGGTACATGGTTTTTGATTTTGCATGTGATATTTCTTCATCTTCCTGAGCCTTTTGTAATAAACTACACAGTAAATATGCCTTCAGAATTTCAGATAGATTTTAATTATTTTATCATTAAAAACTTTTTTAAAATCACCATTTCTGAAAGTGGATATTTAGGGATTTATTTAAAAAAAAACCCAAAGACACTTACTTTTAGGGACCTTGCTACACATTTTTACTAATCGTCGATTTGACCACCGATGCATGTTCCTATGTACCTATTTTGTATTTTATTTACGGATGTATTTTTTGTAAGCCAGCGGTTAGCCGAAATATTTTAGGTTGAATAGTTTAACAAATTTAAATTTTCCAAAAAGTTATTTGTACAGCACGACACAATTAATATGGCGTGAGTCAAAGCGCTTACGCTATCTATATCTTCTTCTTGGCAGAAAGTCTATTTTTGCTTAATCCACGCGTCATATATAAGAAATATGATTTAGCCGTCTGTTATCTACTCATATTTTTTGGGTCGTTAAGACTACCCTTAACCTTAACCCTAACCTTTTAACCAACTGTGCAGTTTTACGATTACTTTTTGTTAGATATTAATAAAAAGATCTTAGTGAAGATTACAGACGGCCAATTCATATTTCCTGAACTATAATTGTGTCGTGCTGTACCTACCTATTATTTTTGTTACTAAAATCACTATTTAAGTGGGTAACGTTATCTTGTGGCTGCAATAAAATACAAACTACTGCAGTGGGATACTTTTGATAAAAGTATGTGGATATTCTACATTTGACCAAGAACATTTCGCTAAAACAGAAAAACAGAGACGCCCGTCACAAGATACGTCAAAGTTAACGTCAAGCCATAGTACACTGTCATTTTTGACGCCTCTTGAGACGGGCATTAGAGTCGAGATCAGTTAATGAGTACGGCCCTAAATCTGTGAGTGTTGCAGGACATAGATTACTTCTTCCCCCCGCCGGCCATGCGCGCGGCGCGGCTGCGGCTGACGGCCACGCTGTCCAACTGCACGCTGTGCGTCTTGAAGCCGCACGCGCTGCGCGAGGGCAAGCTCGGTCCCGCGCTCGAGCTCATCCACGACGGCGGGTTCAACGTCACCGCGCTCAACATGTATCAGGTACTTAAAGTAATACAAAACAGTAGGTATACACCGCCTTTCAAACAAAACGGACATTATTACGATATTACGATGGCAATTTCAACACTGCTAGCTCAAGACAGCAATCTTGCGATGGCAATATCAAGACTGCAATCTTACGATGGTAATCTCAAGACTATCGCAATCTTACGATGGCAATCTCAAGACTGCACTATTACGATGGCAATCTCAAGACTGTAATCTTACAATGGTAATCTTAAGCCAGCAATCTTACGATCGCAATCTCCAGAATGCAATCTCAAGACTGTGCAATCTTACGATGGCAATCTCAAGACTGCAATCTTACGATGGCAATCTCAAGTCTGCAATCTTACGATCGCAATCTCCAGACTGCGGTTAGCCGAAATATTTTTTCGCTCGACGATCTTACGATGGGAATCTCAGGAATGCAATATTACGATGGCAATCTCAAGATTGCAATCTTACGCCTAGGCCAAGAAGTAATGGGAGGGACCCATAAACATTGACATTGACAGTTACATTAACGCATACATTTCCGAGCATGTTTAGAATTACCTGGACTGGAGGGCTCCCAGATAGGCCTTAAACCCCTTTAAGATGGGGATCTCGACAAAAGTCAACCTCCCCTTTCCTCCCGCCTACAATAACTGTATGTTTCAGCTCGAGAACGTCAACGCCGCCGAGTTCTACGAGGTGTACAAGGGCATCGCGCCTGAGTATCAGGTGATAATGCGGGAACGATAAGCTCCGATCATTTTGTATACTGTGGAGGCCACATTATTAGCGACACTAGGAGTTATCAATTTCGACAATCAATCAAAATCGTTCATTAATAAACTAAGGTTTAAAATGATTGAAATCGTACCTTTAATCTTGTATTTTTTGATGAAAAGTACTTTCTGTGAAGCTACAATGACACTGACTGATGCTTGTCATATACAATTAGTTTTTCGAAATATAGTACCTAGGTACCTACTTAAAACAAAATGCTAAGTACTTATTTTGAACGTTATATGAAAATTATAGGAAAAAGTAATTTATATTCATTAAAATAACAGTAAAACTATTTAAAAAGTAAATTGACAATTTTGATCGTAACATCCATTTTATTTCCTTTGAAATAAATCTTAATAACAATTTCGTGTTATGATTTTCTTTGTACACGGGACATTCGATAGGTAAAGTCTGTTGAAACAATTGATGATAATGATTACAGAACTTGGAAATTTAACATAAATGTGAAACTGTTTTGCAGGGAATGGTGGAAGAGCTAGCGAGCGGGCCCTGCATCGCTATGGAGCTCCAGGCGCAGAACAAGTCTCTGAACACTGCGGTCGAGTTCAGGAAGCTGGTGGGCCCAGTGGATCCGGTAGGTATATTTTCAATTACCTACGATTTACGATATACCTACGAGCGAATGGAAAACACGCGGTGGTTGACTATTGAAATAATTGTATCATTGACACTTTTACCTTATATTGCATCTTCTTCTTCTTAGTCGGTATCTTCATTGCTGAAGGTCGTGTCTAGTTTGAACTTCTCGTGACTTGATGCACCATGTTCTTCCATGCGTTCCTGTTTTCGGCGGTCCTAATAGCTTTAGGTATCGACTGGCCAGTGAGCTTCTTAACGAGATCTGACCAACGGGTAGGTGATCGACCGCGCGGTCTTTTCCCGTCCACTTGGCCAACTACCATCAGCATTTCCAAACTGTCCGGGTCTCTGCGAGCGACGTGTCCGAAGTATTTAAGTATCCGCTGGAAGCAGATAGTCGATAGCCTCGTGGTTATTTCGAGCTCGTTAAGAATGGATACATTGGTACGACGTGCGGTCCATGGAATTCGAAGCATACGCCTCCAACACCACATTTCAAAGGCGTCGATTTTTGCCCTTTCTTTCTGCCTTATCGTCCATGATTCGGCACCGTACGAGAAGATTGAGAAAATCAACGCACGTACTAACCTCACTTTTGTCTTTCGGGAAATATTCCGATCTTTCCATATCCTAGTAAGTTTAGTCATCGCTGCTTTGGACATCTGAATTCTCCTCAATACTTCCTTCTCACTGCCACCCTCGTTGGTAATAAGAGAGCCAAGGTACACAAACTGTGTAACAAGTTCTAGGTCCCCGAGTTCGTTGGAGCGAATTAGTGTTCCCGGTCTGTCCACTACCATCACCTTGGTCTTAGCCTTGTTAATACTGAGGCCAACTAATTCGCTCTCCTTCTCAACTCTAGAAAGCAGTTCCGCTAGTTCTCGCTCAGACGATGCAAAAAGGGTAGTATCATCTGCATACCTCAAGTTGCTGATTTTCTTGCCACCTATGGATATGCCACCATCCCAACCCTCCAAGGCTCGTCTCATGATATATTCCCCATAGATGTTAAAAAGGATCGGGGATAGGATGCACCCTTGCCTGACACCTTTTTGCGGCTTAAAGGGCTTGGACAGAACATTGTTCACTTTTACAACCGTGCTTCCATCTTGATAGAGTTTGGCGATGAGAAAAACGAGGTGCTTGGGCACTCCCATTTCGATTAAGATAGTCCAGAGGCACTCCCACCTGACACAGTCAAAAGCTTTTGAGTAGTCCACAAAGCACATCAGCATAGGAATATTAAACTCACGGCACTTTTCTATGATCTGCCTGACGTTTACGATCTGTTCCCGTGTTCCACGTCCCTTAACAAATCCCGCTTGTTCGGCTGGAATCTGCCACTGCAGGAATGCTCTAAGGCGCTCGTTGATGATGTAAAGCAGAACTTTGCTTGCATGGGATATAAGTGCCACAGTTCTGTAATTTCCACAGGATTTAGTGGAGCCTTTCTTGTGCAGTGGTATTAGAGTGGATTCTTGCCAGTCCTTGGCCCATTCTCCTGTCTTCCAGATCTGGTTGCACAGATGTTGTAAAAGGCAAACTCCACTATCACCTATGAGTTTCAAATCTTCGGCAAAAATGCAGTCGCTTCCGGCCGACTTATTCACTTTGAGCTTCTTCAGTGCCAACTCAATCTCGGATTTCAGTATATTAGGTTCTAGAGGAATATCTGATATGCTATAGTTAAGGTTGGTGGACGATACCGCATCTGCATACAAATTATCGCAGTACCCTCTCCACCTGTCCACCACCTTATCAATCTCAGTAAGCAAGCCTCCATTTGCGTCCTCTATAGCCCATGTTTTTGCTTTAAAATCCCGCGTTATAGATTTTATTTTCCTGAAAAGATCTCCAGTGTGCATCTTCTGAGCGTGATCCTCAATTTCAGTGCATATATTGTTGAAATACTGGGTCTTGTCCACCCTACAACGCCTCTGCACTTCCGCAGTGAGAGCTTTGTATTGCTCATGATTATCATCATTTGAGACGGTTTTAAGTAAGTCTTTTCTTTTGTTAATAATGTCCCATGTCTCATCTGATAACCATGAACTGCGGGGTAAATCCTGCGCATCAACCTGGCTTTCTTTGTGGGTTGTGGCCACTAGATTTTTAATTGTTCTCCAGTTCTCGTCCACACTGAAATCTTCATCCAACTGAACTCCAATTGTTATCTTCTGCTGGAACCGAGATTTGAAATTTGTCTGTTCCCCGGGTGTAAGCCTACGACTTTGCTTGTCGTAATTTCGCTGACACTTTTTCAGCTTGATTATCATTTTTGCGACAAGCAGATTATGGTCGCTTTCGCAGTCTGCACCAGGGTATGTTTTGGCGTTGATTATGCACGATTTCCATCTTTTTGGTACGGCGATGTAGTCGATTTGATTCCTCGTTCTGTCCCCTGGTGACGTCCATGTATAAAGACGACGAGGGTGCTGTTTAAAGCAGGTGTTCATTATGGACAGTGAGTTGGCCGCGCAGAACTGCAACCACCGGTCGCCTCTATCGTTCCGTACACCTAGTCCAAACCGTCCAACAACATCTCTCAGGTGGTTATCATTCTCGGTGCATCCTACCTTAGCATTCATATCCCCCATAAGAATATTCATTTCCCTCCTTGGCAGCGAGTTGTAAGTGTCATCTAACTGGTTATAGAATGCTTCGATATCTTCATCACTGGATGCACTTGTAGGAGCATACACCTGTATTATGTTCATACGACAAGGCTTAGTGTTAATTTTTAAGGTTATTATTCGCTCGCTCACAGGGTTGTACCCGAGAACACATTGCTGGATTTCAGGTGTTACAGATATCGCCACGCCCTTGCTGCTTTCGTTATCTGGACCAGAGAAATAGACGGTGTGCCCTCTGCTCGTTTTATAGAAACCTGTGCCTCTCATATGAGTCTCGCTAAGGCCCAGGATGTCTAACTTGTAACCCTGTTGCTCCTTGTCGATCATTTCCTTTTTCACAACTTGGATCATGCCACGGACGTTCCATGTTGCCAATGCAATCATTTTTCTGAGAGACTTTTCATTCGTTGATACCTTTGTGGCGTCACCAGTAGCATATTGTCCACACTGTGCCTGGCGAGCCACCCTAGTGTGGCCAGTAGCACACTTCACACCAAGCGACCTGGAATCGTCCTGGCGCCGGGTGGTAGCCGGATCGCATGCCGAAATATCATCTCTATTTCCACTCATTTCATACTAGATTTCTTGGGAGAATAGTGCAGTGGTTTCCCGTTGCCTTCTGCACCAGAACTTTTGGAGAGTATTTGGCTCCCCAGGCCACTGAAGCCTCTTCCAGATGGTTGCCCTACTGGGTGTTAGGTTATACCGCCTATGCTCGGTCGCCATTGCCTCGTCCGTTATCTAGCAGGGAGCACCGCGACGACCCATGGGCCGCCGCCGCTAGCTATCCTGAAAAGAACCACTAGCGCGAGCAGGTGAGGGTGACAATTGGGTCGGATAAGATGTAATTTCCGTTCCCCCTTACTCCCCATTACATATATTGCATAAACAAATGTATTAAAAAACAGAAAACCGACTTCACAAACGCAAAAAATAAAGTACTTTAAAAATGGTAGGTATAGGTCAGTCCAACTGAAGTCGGCTTTTGGTTAATAAATTTGTGAGTTTACGATATCCGACTAGGACAAGTTGCTAGTGAGAACCGAGAACTTAATAATTGGTGGTGTTGTTCTCTAATGCAACTGCGATGGGTTCTCTTACTTATCCGACAAACCATAGTTTATCATCGAGAATGAACATATGCCGGTTGGTTTGGTAGCAACAGTTGCTTTAATCAGGGAGCTTTAAGGAATAGTCTGACGGCGAACCTTCTCGAGTCAGCTGTTAACATAAGATTTGTGTGTCCAGGAAATCGCGAGGCTGATCCGGCCCCACACGCTCCGCGCGAAGCTGGGCAACACGAAAGTCCAAAACGCGATCCACTGCAGCGACCTGCCGGAGGACGGGCTGCTTGAAGTCGAATACTTCTTCAAAATCCTAGAATTATGAACAAAGACTGTTATCTCTTACACCCTACGCTTATTACCGTTTACTGCCAATGTTTGTAAGTGCACAGAATGACTGAGTGCGTGGTGTTTTGATATAATTTAATTGAAGATGGTTTTGATAAATACTTAAATGTCGGCGATATGCCATTTATTGTGTGTGCGAGGTTTTATTATTGAGATTTAGAATATACGTTACTTAAGAAATAAATATTGTTCATATTTAACGAAACATCGGTGTTACGTGAATCACGATTAAAAATTATACAATCAGAAATTGAAAGCAATATTGGGGTATGTTTTGCAGGGTTGATACATGGATAAGAAAATGGAAGATTATAGGGCAAACAGCCCTAATTGCACCAATTATTTTCAATCCGCGACGGCTCGACGCCCCGCCGCTACTAAAACTGTCGTTGCGCGGTGGCGTTTTTGTACGTAAATGGTATTGAACTTTTGTATAGAAATTGGGTGTTGCACCAACAGAAATGAAACTATACATTTTAAACTGTAATAAGTCAAAACATAATTTCTTTATATAGACGCAAATACCGAGGTCATCGGAAATAAAATATGTTTTAACGAATTATTATTTAATGATATAGATTTCAACTCTAGGGGTTGGTCAATCCACATTCTCTTTTAGTCTTTTACACATACCTTTTAGTAAGAACGTTGAGCACGCTTCACATTATCACCGGCGTGGAAGACTTACCGCTGTCCACGATCGTATACCGTATGTCAAAGGCTGACCACGATCTTATAACAAAGTCAAAGGCGACTGATAAATACGCGGAGAAATAAACAATTTTAGCGTGTGCACGGTTACGTTTGGAGGCAATAAGCTGCGCAGTCCTACTGAACAAAATTGGTATCATAAATATAATATGAGGTAGGTTTAGGTAATATTAGTTTTCCAGCAGGCCCGGAAGGCCAAACCACCCAGAAATAGGAGCTCCGTCAATCCTGTTAATTTTGCTATTAAAATAGAAATCATTGGTTAGTTGGACTACGCAGTAGGACCACGGGCAAAAAAGGAAAGTTACCACATAGACAATTCGGTGCGTCGATCGATAGGACCTATTTATTTACTTATGTAGAGCTTATTATATTCCTTATTCGAAGTAGGTGTATTGTATCAATCACGTACCAGTAGGTATTGTAGAGTAAATGCGTTTGCGCGTCGATCTTCCCTCTTGTATGCAACGTAAGTAAATAATTTGACTGAGGGCCCCTTAGGTAGATATTATTGATCCACGCGCGAAGATCGTGCGCGGGCGCACTGGCTACCGGGGTCACTCAGTGTGACAGGTTGGGACTTTAGACGTGGTTCGATACCTATTGTGTCGATTGCCACAAGAGGATTGTGAAGGTGAAAATTTCCATACAAAATGCGATTTGCTAGTCCGACTTTTATGAATTTTTTACCTACTTAGTTCGATTTTTACGATTTTTGTTTAGGTCTTTTAGGTCTTTTCTTTCCAATACTTCTAGGACAGAAACAAATAAAAAAAATTGGAAACGAACAAACTTGGTTTTTCATAGTAATTACAACATATTAAAAAATCGTAGAAGTTGACTTGATTTAGGGGATGAGAAACGTTATCGCCCGTAGCTATATTTTTTGTGAGCTACGTGATTTAAGTGTATCTTCACAATTCTCTCGAGTGTCTAGCAATTCTCTCAGCGATTTCATCGTTTGGATCTCGCATATGCAGGTAGGTATCTACTCTGAGAATCAATTAAGCGTTCTTTTGGTAATTACCTCGTTTACTGTTTCATGCACGCAATAAATTGTGTGTGTGTGGACTGAGGGACCACTAAATTTTTAATGGTTTTTATTTTACACTTACTAGTGTAAAATTTAGTAGTAAATGCGAATTACTTTGTAAAAAAATCCTGGAATTTGTAAAGATTTCACTAAAAAGTTATACAGCCAAAGGCGTGGTCCCTCAGTTCACACACTGAACCTTCCACTTCTGGGCAAGTGTTTAATATGCTGGCTTATTTTGATGTTACAGATTTAGTAAAAACATGTTTAAACGGATTCGTAATGACCGAAACGTAATTTGGCAATGATTATACACTTAAACTGCCTTCCTTCTTTGGTCCCTGAGGGACCACATAAAATAACTAATAAATCGGTACATTTGTACAAAAAAGATATGCATTTTTCTTTGCAAACATTAGTAAAATTCGCAAGCAAGATTATAAAAGCTAAGCAAATGCACAACTATTAATCAATTTCGTCAAATTTATATTTGTTTGTGGTCCCTCAGTTCACACACTATGAATTAACAAAATAATTAAAATATCCTAAAATATAAACATTATGGGAAGATTTGTCGTACTGAGGTTTAGTAAAAATGTTTCACTACATATATATATTTTTTAAACGTAGATTGACGGCGTATAATATAAGATAAATTGCTTTTTAATATTTCCTTAGCAGTGTTTAGTAGGGTGTCCACACAATGAAAGAATTTACTAACGTGAATCATTATTAAATTCAACTTTTTAAATTTGCTTACTAACAATAAATGGACCAAGAAAAAACTGCATACAGCCAACTAACATTTTAGATTCTTTAAGCAAAATTACGAAATTAAAAACAAACTAAGTATATGGGGTATTTGTAATTCCATTCCGGAAAATCAAATCACGTTCAATTGCGAATGTAATGCCACGAACATTTTCGAACGTTTTCCTTTACAATACTGTAGAAGTGCAGTTTATATAAAACAATGTTTAAACTTGTTTTGTTCGTCGAATCTTATTACAAGGGATATCATGTTTTTGTCCCTAAATGTCGATATAATTAAGGTATTTGGAATTAGTTCTCTTGAGGAGGCTATTTTTTTGGACGACGGTATAACAAAATGTTTATACTGTGAAGGGCAGACTAATAATAATTACGAAATATCGAAAGTAATTTCATTTGATTTAAACGGTTCTGATCAACATTGTCTAAGCGACGTACCTCATTCAATTATGATTAAAAGTAAAATTTATACTGTTGTAGGGGCCATTGAATTTGTACCCCCCCTATATAGTGATGGCATAGGACATTACAAGTGCCACTCTTTACTAAATGAGAAATTTGTATGTTATGATGACAATTCTTGTAAAATTGTTGAAAGCACTAAAAAAAACATGCATTTAGGTACATGTAATAACTTACGCCCTCGTTGATATGTAAATATTTGTAACTTTCATGTATAATTTTATTATTTTTTATGTTTCATTACCTACTTTATTTCGTTTCGTTATAATTTACAAAAGATTTAGGAGGAGAATATTTTGTTATTAGTTAACCTTCAATCAAACTGGAATGTCGTGGTTTCATTTAATTTGTAATTAATAAATAAGCAAAATGATTCACGTTAGTAAATGTTTTTCATTGTGTGGACACCCTACTAAAAACTCTGCTAAGGAAATATTAAAAAGAAATTTATCTTATATTATACGCCATCAATCCACGTTAAAAACATATATATAAGTAGTGAAACTTTTTTACTAAACCTCAGTACGACAAATCTTCCCATAATGTTTATATTTTAGGATATTTTAATTATTTTGTTAATTCATAGTGTGTGAACTGAGGGACCACAAACAAATATAAATTTGACGAAATTAATTAATAGTTGTGCATTTGCTTAACTTTTATAATCTTGCTTGTGATTTTTACTAATGTTTGCAAAGAAAAATGCATATTTTTTTTGTACAAATGTACCGATTTATTAGTTATTTTATGTGGTCCCTCAGGGACCAAAGAAGGAAGGCAGTTTAAGTGTATAATCATTGCCAAATTACGTTTCGGTCATTACGAATCCGTTTAAACATGTTTTTACTAAATCTGTAACATCAAAATAAGCCAGCATATTAAACACTTGCCAGAAGTGGAAGGTTCAGTGTGTGAACTGAGGGACCACACCTTTGGCTGTATAACTTTTTAGTGAAATCTTTACAAATTCCAGGATTTTTTTACAAAGTAATTCGCAACTACTACTAAATTTTACACTAGTAAGTGTAAAATAAAAACCATTAAAAATTTTGTGGTCCCTCAGTCCACACACACACAATAAATTAATACACTGGTCAAAGAATTTAATTTTGAGATACTGGTATTTGGAGGGAGATAAGATAAGTACCTAGTGAGAACCTACTCGTATAGTATCTCAGCGATAAATTCCGTAACCGTATGTGTATACCTTATGGGATGGGTTATACTTGTGTGATTGATGAGTACTTAAGTATGATATCAATTTAGAACCTTGTCGCTAAAAGTCAATGTTCAAATTTGTCATGGGCATTTATGTCTTTCAAATTCGACATGGTAGATATTCTTTAGATAAAAAAAAATACAGTTTTATATAAATAGTCGATGGGCCCCAACAGTACTACAAGTAGGTACTACAAATCTCTTATATAGTATGTCGTTTATAGCTGTTCGGACGTCAGCCGCAGCGCTATTACGCCCATGTAACAACGGGATGTGACGCAGGCGCCGCCCGTCCGGCGACGCAGCGGCCGAGGACTGTCAGCCGTCTTGAAGCTGGTATTTCATTAGTTGCATAAGCTTGCACATACTTTTAAAGCTGTCACTTAAGACTTACCTGAGTTACCTGTGTGTTGTATCAATTAAGTTTTTATTTATCTATCTACCGTACATTTCGCATTTCGGATAGGTATGGTACTAAAAAACCGGTAAAAAAAGCAATTAAAAAAAAATCAGGGGATAATATAACACAAATCGACCTAGTCCCAAACTAAGCTCTAGGCTTATTCTATGGCTACTTGGTCATTCTTGTTCTCATGTTTTTTTTTTGTAATTTATAAGAATGAAAAGTAAATTTAAGAATAAATGGAAATGATTTAATCAATATGTATAGCAATTTACCTTTTCTATAACACTCAAATGAAGTTATTAACTTAAAATAAACTTAAAATGTACCCGAAATGTCACGAACGTGCCTTGTAATGTCACCGCATTGTTCGATAAGAACTACTTAATCCCTGAAAAATTACAAATGAAATTCGTAAATTATTCACAAACTGTTGGTGTTGGTAGTTTGTGATCACTTTTTCTGTCACGACTGTGGTCGGTTATAAGTTATAAGAGCATAAAATACTCGGTTACGCAAACGGTGTGATTCATGGTGTTAAGGGTGGAGATCGACGAATTTTTTTTTTAAGTTCTTACGAGTTTCAAAATCCGACGACCTTAACACGTCAAGACCGTGCAAACGATTTTTAATGTAAATACTAACATGTCATTAATCATTATAGATTAAAATATATATCAAATCTCTTTCAATGTGCAAAGCAATTTTTTAGGTTTTGTCGGCCACGGTTCAAAAATATCACAACCGTGACCTAAGCCTAACCTCTCGTTCACAACGACGGCACTTTTAGAACCATGATCGTGACGTATTAATATAAGACATGGTTGTGACACATTTGTATTATTTATTATATGGAATGAGTATGTGATTATGTGATTATGTGGCGCGCCGGTTGCAGTGCCTGTAACTTCCAACGACCGCGCGGCAGTACTTAGTGAGATCTTAAATTATTAATTTAATTTGGTCACAGGCGTCACAACCATGTCAACGCATGTCACAACCGTGGATACGTAATTCTTTCATTCTCTTAGAAAATGTATAGCTTGTCTGATTGCACACAAACAATGCATTTTGCTCTCACTTTAAATATAAATTACAAAACAAAATAAAAATCGGCTTTTTTATAAGTACAAATACATGGAAACGTCAAAAACTCACGCTCACATAATATCTGCCCTTACCGGGATTTCAACCCGGGACAGCTAGCTTCGAAGGCAGGGTCACTACCAACTAGGCCAACGTGTCGTCAAAACATTCTAGTGCCGAGGTTTCCGAACCGCCGCGCAGCAGGTATTATATGATTAGGGATTCCCATTGGAATTCTATTTCGACTCGAATCAGCGCGAGCCCAACTAATACTTGAGCATTTTTTGTGTTTGTTTGTTTACTTCATGGTTTATACGACACGACAAGAATAAAAATACGTTGAGCCCTTTGTACGGGGACCCATTTACTCCTTCACTTTCTTATTTTTTTCATTTATCTGTGAATCCACCGTAAAAACACATTCTGAAAAAATACCGCTGTCTGCTATGGTTTAAAGATACAGCTCTTTTAAATCAGGACAGACGGACAGCGTAGGCATATTAATAGGGTCCCGTTGGGCTCCCTTCGGGCACGAAACCCTAATGGTAAAACATTTTCAAAATTACCCTGCCATCTCTGAAAGTCCTTGCACTCGACTACCTAATACCCAGTAGGTACATTCGAATTCATAAATATGTAAACACTTTATACCTTGTCTTTTTAATGTCATGTTTGAACTGCCATATATAAATTGTCACAGCAATTAAAGTGACAAGGTACTAAAGTGTACACATATTTGTGAACACGACTGTACATACGTTAACAGAGACTTTGCACTTGCAATTTACTGGTAAATACAAGTCCGTGATTGATCTTTTGTAGTCGTGTTGTGTGAAGTTGACGCATAATTCACTCGGTAATAGATAAAGTATATATCCTCCTCACAAAAACACGGAGCAGCTCAACTCCTGCTCCATCCGGGTGTTGAAACCGTTGCGTCCTACTTGTTCCGAGGAGTTAATCTCACTGAACGGTTTCCAGAACAGCGCAATAAGCATAAATAACTTGAAGTGGTGAATAATTAAGGCTAGATAAAGGTATTGAGATTAGCTTTACTTATGCAGTCTTAAGAGGTAGCAGGGATTTAACGACGAAGTTAATCTACCTTCTGCCTCGTATTTTACAAACCTGACAATAATAGGTGACAGGTGACAATTTTATATACTTACATTGCAAATTTAGAACAGGTTCAATCAATGGGATTCATGTAAGGAGCGCCATGTACATCGAAATGCTACCCGTCATGTGTTGAAATCAAGACGGTGGAAGCGGGCTGGTAGCACGAAATACGATTAAGTATATTTAGTAGCCTTTTAGTACAGTCTTTGGGTAGTTTTACCTGGAAAGTTTTCCGGGAGGTTTGAAAATTGGTAATTTTATAGATTTTGATGTGCTCTTTCCGAATGTCAACTTTGCCACCTCGTTTTTGAGCTCACGCCACAAACGCACTCACTTTAGTACCTTGTCGCTTAACACCCATGTACCTGAGCAATTTCAAACAGTTTTGTCAAATATGTTATACTATAAAGTACAAAAGTACCTAAGTCAACTGTACCTAATTAAGTTTACAAACATTTCATGTACCTACTGCTTTTATTTAAGAATAGTTTGGGTTTTTTACGCCGCACGCCGCTAAATGGTTAGAAACATAGCCCAAGGTTATTTTTATCTTAAGGTTTGATGTACACCGATCAGTAATCTCCTTTACTTACCTCTTTTCAACTCTATTTGTTGCATAGTAAGGTCCAAAAGTGGTAAAAGAATTTCATCAACTAACTAAACAAACAGTTTACAAATATGTAGTACAGATGTAGTGCAAAATGATTTTCCTTCGGGAAAACTCGGATCTCAATCGGAATACGATGGCACCCGAACTGTCAATCAATGATTGTATTAAATGAGTGACGTTTTCATGTCCATTAAAATGGAACTTTATTGTTTAGTGTCAAATGACAAAGTGACAAATGACAGCATTTGTCATTTGTCACTAAACAATAAAGTTCCATTTTAATGGACATGAAAACGTCACTTATTTAATACAATCATTGATTGACAGTTCGGGTGCCATCGTATTCCGATTGAGATCCGAGTTTTCCCGAAGGAAAATCATTTTGCACTACATCTGTAGGTAGGTAAGGCTAAGGCTGACACAAGTCACGATATGTCAAGAACGAGGAGTAATTATTTTTATGCTTTATAGAATACCTAATTGTGATGCTAGTTCGTGAAAATCTGTTACCTGGTAATTGGTTTGATTGGCAAATGGCAGTTGTAGGCTAACCTGGGCCTAGACAAGTACCTACCCTTACCATGAGTTACAACTAGCGTACTCGCTAGCGAGTCAAATGCTCTGTCCCTCAAACTCTATAAGAATACTTGCGAGGTCTACGAGGGAGAGTGCTTCGACTCGCATGGTAAGGGTACAGGTGTACTCTGCAAACGTTAACGATTGGCGAAATCGAAGGCAATAGAATTGACGTCGGTCGCCTATTTATATTAATTTCATACATCTTTACGTAGTTTGTACTAAACAATGTTGCTTCCCGCCGTCAGTTTCTCTATATGTAGGTACGCTGATCAAACTACGCAACGGATTTTAATGCAGTTTTAATCAATAGAGTGATTCGAGAGGAAGGGTTTTATGTAGGTATAATAAATAGTGGTTTATGTATGGGTGTTACAGAAAACTCACATAGATCGAAGCGAAGCGAGGGAGGTCGCTGTAATAAATAAAAAAATCTTAATTCGTCAACAATAATCATCAATCATCCATACTTCCATGATTGTAACGCTTTAATGAGTTAAACGATATGGCTGAACCGATTGCAATAAAATTTGGTTTGGAGATAGCTTTAACCCCTAAGGAAGGTCATAGGGGTACCTTTTACCCGCAAGTGGCGATAATCGATTTTTACGCGGACGGAATCATAAAATAAAAAACATAATTGTAGGTAAACAGCAATATTTGAGACGTAAATAATTTAGCGGTTATAAGAATTGTTTGATCTTCACAGTGTGAAGCGGGCGTAAAACTGTGTCTTTAATCCTATTGCAATATCACATTGTTTATATTACACCCGCCTAAACTGTCACGTCGATGAGACCTACCACATCGTTAACAATATTTTATGGATGCTCTTTTTCACTTGAGAGAAACACAAGATGGTTTCGAAAACAATAAGTTACTGTACAAAATATTTTCTTGGGACAAGCTTTTGTTGCCGGCTGTACTTTTTTTGCACAGTCGTCGTCACAAGTCAGGACGATTCTAACAAACCCTAACACGACGGTTTATCATTTGTAATGTAGAAGTTCCTATGGCCACCCTAGGTCTGCATTATCAGACCAGCTGGATGGTACTGTATTATTGTATTGTCATTCATTCATTCATGTCAGGGTCATTCTCTCAACAACGACGGTCGGACGGACGAACGAGCGAATGTCCAAGCGGCGAGTTTAAGTAGTCCCGTCAGTGCGAACAAAACATATTTTAGCGCGTGCATTTTCAATTTAGCAGCATGGTTTCTGCTGATGGATCGAACGTATAAGGCTGCTTAATTGAAAATGCACGCGCTTAAATGTGTTTTATTCGCTCTGAAGGGACTACTTAAACTCGCCGCTGCGATTTCGCTCATTCGTCCGATCGTCCGATGTTTTTGAGAGAATAACATCCCAGATCTAAAGGCGTATGCAAATTTTTAGCTTCATCGGAAACCGGGAAGTAGGTAAAATTTTACTTGCAAGATTTAATTAACCCTTACATACATTGCAAGTTAAATAAAAGCTCGTAAAATTGGTTAAACCAAAATGCAAGAGAATTACACCTAGTAAAGACAAGTTAAATGATAGTTAAAGTTTCTCGTTCGCATACGAAATAAACAAGGTAGGTAGGTAAGTACTAGATAGGGAGATATTCGCACCTACGACGACTTTACGAAAAATAAAGTTATAAAAATCATAACTGTAAGACATTTTTTATTTATTTATACGATGAATGATCTAGGAAATAGTCCTTATGTTACAGGAAAAATAGAAGAGTTTCTTTAACACTAATTTTGTTGGTATTAAAGTAGTAAAATAGTCTATCGGCAAAGAAGCAAAAAGTACAGAAATTACATTTACAGAGCCTGTTTCGGTAGAAAAGCTGTAGCTACATATACACGTGAGGTGTGGCTTTGGAATAATGACATAAAGCACGGTAGGACTTTATTAGATTTCTACAATTTCATAAAATTTTGACGCAGGCAGGTGCCGAGGCCTCGGTTCTAGAGTCCGACCCGAAATTGACCGGTTTTTCTTTAAAACGTTTATTAGGAGCTCAATTATTTAATTAATAAAAAAAATCAAGCATGTCTGTGCCAATATTAGATGAACTTTAATAAAATTGCGGTAGCAGCTTACATGTAGCTACAGTCAGGCACGCGACTTGGCTACGAATTGCTAATACCCTACATAAAACACCCACTAACTGCCATTCACCTATTGTGAACAAACAATCGCCTTTACCATATACTGCCTATGACGTACAAAACGTAATGTAAGGTTGATCCCGAGTTGAATGTCGAATTAAGACGGTTCAACTCCCTAAAATGAAACATGATGTCTTGAAGTAGGTAGGCACCTATTGGAAAATTTGAAAACTAACAGGCTTCTCAGGTTTGTATTTGTCGCTGGGGAGCCCGTTTAGGAAAGCAACCTTTCACTGCGAGCAGGCATGGAACTGTTGTTGACGCCATGATAAATAACCGCGAGTGTTGTCGTCGGCGCGAGAGGGGAGCGTCGGCTGCGCGAGCGCACTAGTGTCGCGCAAACTTTCCATCTCGCGCGCGCACCGTACGCAATATCACTGAGCGCAAAATACGAATTCGATTTATATATCATAAACATTCAAATAGCGAATAAACTTTAGTAGCATTTATGTTTTACTAGCAGACGTTTCGGAAATAGTGCCCGAGGAATTTAAGAACATTTCGTTCAGTTTCAGTGTGGTTATCGGACGTTCGTATGATAAGGTTTTTTAATTTGTTACTACGGTAAGTGGTGTTTTTAATCGGTCTTTTTAAGATATTAACTCGAGTTTAGGCTTATTTCTTCAGGTATTTTTGGAAATATCTTGTTCTTATTTGTAGGATCTATTTGGGCCCTTTTACTTCATTTGTCTCGTTTATTTTCGAAAACTATAAGACTTACAAAGCTCAATTACAACTTATAGATATTAACTAGATGAGAACATTTTTGATTTATACAATTAATCAATTACCTTATAGTTTATACTTACAGTCACAAAAAATATACTACAATCAAACAGATTGTCATAACATAATACAATCATTGTACTCGTAACAATACAATGTAATCATAGACGACAGCGGTGAGCCTAAGTAGTAGGCGATATCGATGGCCCTGCCTGCGAGGCTCGCGGTCTCGGGATCGATCCCGATATGTACGAGTACATAGTGTTTATTCACTAAATATGTACACGCCTAGAGTATAGTTAGGGACCAGCCTATTGCCTAACGGACTCGCAATCGCAGTCGACTTCAAAGTAGAACAATTGTTTTCATTTTGTACGCAGACAAGCCTTCCATTTTCAAAATGAAAACGATTAGTACGATTGCAAGTGTGTTAGGCAAGTCCCTCTGGTATATTTGTATAAGATTGACCCTTAATTTTAAATTATGTTAAGAAAATAACCTAAACTGTACGTACCTCTTACGGGCTGCAGAATTACCTACATATTTCTTTGTGAAATTTGAAATTTGATTTAAGCTCTAACGGTTAGAGTGTAAACTAATAAACAATGTCAATTATCCTTAAGGGCAGTAAAAAGATAAATCTACATTTAGGCTAGAGCTCAGTTTAGCTGTGTCAAAATGAATACAGTTTTAAGTCTAAATCTCGATTTAACTTTCCCTGCACGTGACTGCAAAGCGATAAATACAGTAAGTAAAATAATTAAAAAGTAAATATACACTTAAGAAACTTACATCATTCTATAAATAGTATTTAAGGTCTTAGATCTTTGGCAAGATATAAAATTACGGCAATCACTCCCAACTTGTACTTGCCAGTATTTTCTTAGGAAGAGACGAGTGTTAAAAAACTTCGTTTCCAATAAACCTTGATTCTATCAGCTGTACCTGTATGCATGCTGGCGCATAATCTGAAGTCAATGACAAATGGGCACTTATCTATGCGTATGCGCATTACTGTACTTACCTTAGAAGTTAGAACCTGTGACGATCCTATAAGTACTTGGCTTGGTTACATAAATATAAATTGTACAGTTTGGGTCAGAGAGCGTTTAAGCGTTTATATAGTATTATACCTAGGTTAGATGCGAACACGTAACCAACATACTGAGCACAGGGCCTTTGTGACAAAGATAAAGATGAAAGAGGTTTATTCATTACGAAAAGGCACTTTTACACGTCCAAAATCTTGCCCCGTTAAGCAGAGTGGTCTCTGCTAGGAAAAAATGCCACAAGAAACTCTACAGTCAGTGATTCTTTGACTTACAATACAGCATAGGTACAGTCGAAGTCAAAAATATGTTTACACTTTAGTACCTTGTCTATTTAACGTCATGTTTAAAGTATTATATGAAATTGTCACAGCGAATAAAGTGAAAAGGTACTAAAGTGTAAATATATTTATGACTTCGACTGTACATACGCAAAAAACATACCTGTTACTTGGTAGTCCTATTACGATGATAAACATTATCTACTTTGACTAATACTTAATACTTTGACTTTAACTTTGTGTATTATACAAACACTGGATGTTTGTATTGTTTTTTTTTCCCTTTTCTTTCCTTCACTTCAAAAAGCAGGATAAGTTAAAATCGATATAATTACTGAGAAACTGACTACCTAGTTATAAGTTTACAGCAGGGTGCAGGTCAAGCAGGGTAGTAATTCTCTCAAAAACAAAGGACGGGCGGACGAACGAGCGAAATCGCAGCGGCGAGTTTAGGTAGTCCCGTCAGAGCGAACAAAACACATTTTAGCGCGTGCATTTTCAATTATGCAGCCTTATACGTTAGATCCATCGGCAGAAACCATACTGTTAAATTAAAAAACACCCGCTAAAATATGTTTTGTTCGCACTGACGGGACTACTTAAACTCGCCGCTTGGACATTCACTCGTCCATCCGTCCGACCGTCGTTGTTGAGAGAATCACTACCCTGGTTTCCTGGGCCTCATGGAATCATCGTATTAAGTTTCAAAAGCGGAGAGATAAATTAGTATGATTTATGTAGGTAGGTACTTTGTATGTATGGTTACAAAATGACAACATTTTGATAAAAATAAAGGGCTGTTATTAAGCTAAATGAGTACATATGCAGGTACTATCTAAACGTAATAAACAATATTTTTCCTTCGTCATTCAATTACGTGTGCGGTGGCTGGGGCATTTGCATCGCATGAACCCTTCACGCCTTCCTGTGTGGGCTTATTATAGGCGTGTTTATGGATGTATAGATGTTGACCATAGACATCTGTCACTTTCTGACCAGTTTGCAAGTGCGAGAGTGACGGATGTTTTATCCACCGCGATAAAGGTGACCATGATAGTAAGCAGTGTCGGGCGACATGGTGCTCCGTTTTAAAGACTGCGTTTTGACGACAGCAACTTGAGCAGCAAGATGTGGACAAACTCGCCGGTCTCGTATTTGATAGCAGGAAATACGGAAATGTCTTAAACATCTTACAAACATTGCAATTAATCGTCTGCTATAGATATTATAGGCATGTCATAGGCAAATGATGATGATGACCATGCTTATGATGTTAAGTCTAGAGACATCTTCTCTCGCTTTGGTAACTACAAAGTCGCTCATCGCTTTGGTCATTATACAACATAAAGCATTTAATGAATATGACTATGACTATGACTAATGACTATTACACCATATATCCTACATTTTAAAATTAGTGCTTTAAACTCTTCTGAGTTAGCTTGACAATTTAGTTTTTTGTCGTAAAAAGTTCCAAATTTTTGGTTCAGCGGCCAGGTTAACTTTAAAAATTACAATGCTTTTGTAAATAAACCAACCGATACGAATAAACGCGCGTAAATCGTAATTTCCTTATAACTAGAGAGTTTTATACCAAAATGGTAAAAAGTTGACTTTGCGTGTCTGCAGTTTTCTCAGCAACTACAGACACCACCAACTTAAAATGTGGCATACTTAATTGTAAACTTCCTGGTCCGAATCTATAGTTTTATAGATGATGAAAAATAGATCTAAAAAGCAGGGGAGATTGAAAAAAAGCGACTTTATTATAAAGAATAGGATGTCATATGAAAAAACTCAATCTGCTTATTTTTTGCTTGACATTTTTTTACACTTTTTCGTCATGCTTTTCATTAACAGCTACAGCCAGGACCAGGTTTTGAGTAATTGACAAAAATCTTTGAATGCTTGTTTTAAAATTGAGGGAAGTCGTAATATAGCCTGTGACCAGAGTCACAACGTGATCTTAAGACTAGGTACACCGAAAAACATTATAAATCTGGCGCAGTCTTACCGAATCATATGACCACATTCATTCCTATTGGTCTCCATTAGCTATACTAAATGAAAATTTCGATTTTCAATATCACAGTAACTTTTTAAATATTATCAAACGTAATAATCTCTGTAGAGCTGAGTCTACTCCACGAAACAAAGGTTGTATAAATCTAAATAGCTATACTTGTCTGCTTAAGGCGTTTGCGTATAATCAATCTCAACGTATTTACGAAATAATCACGTTTTCGGTTTTATGAGCACTTCATCATAACGTGAAGCATGCATTTTTACACGTTTTTCTGTTAACATAGTAGGTAATAAATGAATTACATACAGTAAATCACGCCTGTTTCCCAGAGAGGTAGGCAGAGACCACTTCTTTCCACGTGCTCCGATCCTGACAAATCTTAGATAATCTAATAAACGAGAAATATTTATATGGCGTTCTCGAAAGCGGGAAAAATCCTTTTCAACTAAAGCTGAGTGTTGCTTCTCTTCCAGGGTAGTGATTCTCTCAACAACGACGGTCGGTCGGACGAACGAGTGAATGTCCAAGCGGCGAATTAAGTAGTCCCGTCAGAGCGAACAAAACATATTTTAACGAGTGCATTTTCAATTTAGCAGCATGCAGCTGTTGATGGATCGAACGTATAAGGCTGCTTAATTGATAATGCACGCGCTAAAATGTGTTTTGTTCGCTCTGCGATTTCGGGCGTCCGTCCGACCGTCCGTTGCTTTTGAGAGAATAACACCCCAGGTACTAAATATACATTAGGTATATAGATTGTATATCATGAACTTCCCAGTGTGGGTAAATATTTATGTGGTGTGCGCGAGTATTCGTTTCTGAGTCTTGGATATTTTCTATGTATTTAAGTAGGTAGGTATGTGGGTATTTCTGTGTTATGTATGCTTATCGTTGCCAATAGTGTAGTATCCGCAGCGAGCTAAGGACAAGTCGAAGTGAATTTCTAGACTTCGACTTGCGTCCTTAGCTCGCTCGCACAATTTAAAAAAAACCGGGCAAGAGCATGTCGGACCATGCTCAGTGTAGGGTTCCGAAGCCGTAACGACAAACACAAAAAACTATCTCATAAATCAACATGTATGAACGAATTTTCTATTTAAAGTTATTTGGCGCTGTCTTAGATGATTTTTAGTAGGTATAAACCCGTTAGTGGCCTGTAGGAACTAATTTAGTCTACTAAGTAATGATTCTTTTTCTTATAAATTCGTATATAATAATATCTCAAACAAGAGCCAAGCTTTTAAGTGTGAGATCAGTATACCTACCTATGTAGGTAGTTAGGTATCTAAACTTCTTCAAACCGACTTTAAATTACAATAAAAGTTTAATCTTTTATAAAGTAATTAATAGAAATTGAAAAAAAAACAAGGGCCAGTAAATAGAATTTTAAGTTTTCCAAACGATCTAATCGATTATTTGTAAACTTTCAGATCGCAAATCGCAAACTTGTAGGTAGCATTTTGGGGCACGTCCGAACAGCATCTAGGCGCTCGCGCTTATGTATGAGCGCGGCTGTCGCTCGATTTGTTGCTTAGACAGTTCGACTCCCCCTGCGCGTCCTGCACGCCCCGTTGGCAAATTTTTCTATCAAAGTTATCATAGGCGATTTTGATAGGTATAAACACTTTAATCGCCTGTATCTCAGGAACTAATCATGTCTACTTAGCCGTGATAGTTTTCCTTTAAAATTCGTTATATGCGCTTTCGTTGAAGATATTTTTCAGATTTTTAGTATTTGTAGTTTTGGCTGTAGGGGGGGGGGACACTTGACTCTAATAAAAAATAGCGCTTTAAAGCTTAATATTTCATAAACGGATCCCTTAATCGAAAAATTGTTTTCATAAACCCGCAATATTTTTGAAAGACCTATCCAACGACACCTCACACTATGGGGTAGGCAAGAAAAAAAAAAGGCATCCCCACGTTACGTGTAGGGGAGGTGCATTAAAAAAAAATATTTTTCAAAATTTTATTTTACCACTTTGTTGGCGTGACTAATATGTATATTCATGCCAAATTACAGCTTTCTAGTACTATGAGTCTCTGAGCTAGACTGGGGACGGACGGACGGACGGACATGGCGAAACTATAAGGGTTCCTAGTTTGACTACGGAACCCTAAAAACGTAGAGCTTAATTTGGGATTAGGTCAATTTGTTTGAGATTGTCCTCCGCGATATTTCTTTGTTTAAATTGTTTATTTATGTACGTCCTCATGAACGCTTCGTAATTGGTGGCTTTTATTTCGAATATTGCTGTCACATTCTCTCTGGCATCTGTCAGTAGATACATTTAGTAGATTTTGATAGGCAACCGAGCACTATGCTCTGGTTTTACTGTATATCAAATTGTATAAAATGTTTCATAGAATCCTACTTACCATATTTATGATGTCAATGACATCAACGTTTTAACTTTTTTTATAGTTGATTTTTCATATAGTAAAGTATATAGGCTTCAAAGACTTCAAATTTATAACTTATCGATTTATACCTATTCGATCGATTGAATTGAATACTAGTGAGGATCTACTCGTAAGCTAGCGAGCAATCGCCGTTCGCTCGTATGAGTAATGTCAGCTAGGCCAAGGTTGTTTCAAAGCTTAGGTTCTGTCGCGATAGTCTTAAACATACTTTAAGTACCTACCTACTTAGAAAAAGTAAATCATATAATCGATTTAAAAATGTTGTTAATCAAAGATTTCTCCGCAAATGGCGCATCGTATGCACAACGAAATCAAAATAAAACATGAAATTCTGCATAACATGGGATAACGGGTACCTACAGAAAAAAAAGACCTTCGGGTTTGCATTCCTTTTTCACTCGCTCCCATACGCTCTTATTCTAGTCTTTAAGACTTTTAACCAAGCCCCAAATACAATTTAAGAGCTATTGCACTGTAAGTCAGATGGATCTACTAGACCCCGAGGAAAGCGGTCGAGGAATCGGTAACCCTACCAGATCGAGTACCAGTAGCTCAGAATGTATACCATCATAAAAAAAAATATTCTCGAAATACTTCAAGAGGTGCATTGCACTTTCTTCATTATGTATAAACCATGGTCTGCCCATGAATCAGCAGTTTAGCCTGTCCTATCGGTTTTTGGGTCCCATTTTGGGAATGCTTTCTTTTTGATGAAGTACCAGACATACTTATTATTATGGTATTCACCAATTTATTACAAAATTTCCTGGCCTGCCGGACTTAAACCGGGCAGTTTTTCGTTGTGACCGATTTTTGTTTTGCGTAATAAATAACATAGTCAATGAATACAAAAAAAAACAACTGGGTGGATTTAAAAAACTGGAAAGTTAGCTACCCTGCAGGTAGCTTAAGGCCCCAATAATACGTAGGTTACATGCTATTAGCGCTAGTACTCGATGAGGTGGGCCCCTTAAATTAATCGGTCAGACCAACCTGCCAAGCCAAGTTTTGTAGCCATAGCTACCTAGCGAGTTTAATCGAATAAACGAATTGCAATGTTGCCACGTCATGACGTGTTCAAAAGTTTTTTTTTCATGATTTTACGCATCCTGCCTGGTTTCACCTGGGTAGAACTTTATATAAGTCACTTTTCGTCCTTCTCCCCACTGTGAATGATCGGTTGGTACTCGATCAGGTGGGGTCACCGTGGTGCCTTCTGGGTATTATACGAACTCGGCGAACGACTGGATACGAGTGTGTGGGACCGCGACCGCCCGCACGCCGGGGAACTCGTGTATACCTATTATTGAATTTGTCAAGCAGGATGGTCGGCTTCTGTTCTAAAAATATCCAAACACGGTATGCAATCCGCGTCGAATATTCGTCGCATGGTTAAACTATTCATGGTAAAAACTTACTGTAACCAAGGCTACAAGAATTTTCAGCAAAAAATACTAAGTCCACGATCTGGTTGCCATTCACCTTTTTTTGCCTCTCCTGTTACCATCAGACTTCCACATGTTCTACAAGGTTAAACATTTTTCATCGCACTTGCTCGTCAATAGTGTCCAAACATGCTAGAAATATCGACCGTTAATCCAAAATAATACCCGCGGGCCTTTTTTTACCATTACCTACGCTCTATCGTGCGTAATAGCTTTTTTTTTAAATATTATACGTGGACTCTAACTATCACAATACGTCAGGACCAAAATTCTTGTGCCATTCGATATATGAAGTTTCATTCGAGATGAAATGTCAGCAGCATACAATTTCCTAAAAATCTCGCATATAACTCGACTGTCACTAGAATCGGACTCTGAACACGTTTGACATTATCTGTGGTAAGTCACAGACAATGATGCAGTCTGCCGCTAATTTATAAATACTGATTATAAACTGTGTGATTCCAAAATATGATCTTTTGTCTGATTTTATTTCATTTTCTCGCAATTGTGATGAAATACATTGTATGTTACACGGGTGGCATGGCAAAGCTCGAGTCATTAAAGCCCTTCAGCCTTCGGCTTCGGGCCTCTAACAGACTCTCGTTTGTACTTATTTCTTTACCACCCTTAATACACAATGTACTATTGTTGGACGGTCAGGGACATAGACGAATCGCAGAATGATTTTGCGGGCCTTGAGAAAACTGCATGTCCACTAGTGAGGGTCAAGAAAACCATAAATGACCGCGCTCTACATCTGAAGCATCGGTGTTAACCTAATGAAATTGAATACGAGTGCTGGTTTTGGAAATTCATTCAGTTCTATGTGCACACTAGTAACGTATTTGATGTTTATTCGTATTTCGTGCCCGAAGGGAGTCTAACGGGACTCTATTAATATGCCTCAGCTCATCATTTGTCCGTCGTTCCGTCTTAACTTTAATCAGCTGTATATTGCTTGGAACATAATATATAGCGTTTTTTCTTCTTCTTCAGCATACGTGTTATTAGTTATTGTTATTGCAGTGGATTTACCTAATTACAAAAATAAAACGAAGTGAAATAATACAGGAAAGGAAAGAAGAAAGGAAGAAACGTTTTTTTTCAACATATTTTTATTTTTGTTGTAAGTATCGTTAAAACGGTACAACGTACAAGCATCGGTATGATTATATTGTAATATAACCCTGAAGAAAAACAAGAAATATTAAAAAAATGGCCAAGTGTGAGTCGGGCTCGCGCTGATTCTAATCGAAATCGAATTCAAATTGGAATATGAAATGGAATACACCGACTGTGGGCGGTATGGAACCCTCTTTGAGCCAGTCCGAGTCGCACTTGACCGGTTTTTTTTGTTTTTTATTTTTTATTTACATTATGGTCATGGAATATTCACAATCTTTAAGTATAAATAATCCTTTTTTAAGTTCGCAGTGTTCTATCTACTTATCCTTGTTTACTGAGGCGACTTCAGCATTAGGGAAGTGATTGTGGTTTTCTGTTTTTGTTGCGTAAATATTAATAGTACATTGTGTATTAAGGGTGGTAAAGCAAGAATTACAAACGAGAGTCTGTTAGAAGCCCGAAGCCGAAGGCTGAGGGCTTTAATGACTCGAGCTTTGTATTTCCTTTACCACCCGTGTAACATACAATGTTTTTCGTCACAATTGCGAGGAAATGAAATAAAATCAGACAAAAGATCATATTTTTAACTTATTAGCGGCAGACTATAGACGATAAAAAATATTGAGAGGTCATTGTCTGTGACTTACCACAGATAATGTCAAACGTGTTCGGAGTCCGATTCTAGTGACAGTCGAGATCAATAGTTTATATGCGAGATTTTTAGGAAATTGTATGCAACTGATATTTCATCTCGAATGAAACTTCATATCCAATGGCACAAGAATTGGGGTCCTGACGTATTGTGATAGTTTGAGTCCACGTATAATATTTAAAAAAAAAAACTATTACGCACGATAGGGCGTAATGGTAAAAAAAGGCCCACGGGTATTATTTTGGATTTACGGTTGATATTTGTAGCATGTTAGGACACTATTTACGAGCAAGTGTGATGAAAAAACTATTTACGGCACGTGAGATTGTTACATGTAACATATTAAGCTTTAACGACACTTATAATTATATACTCGTACCTACCTAACAATTAATAGGTACAACACTTTCTTAGATATTATAAGTAAGAGTCATAAGCTCATAACATGACGGTCCAAATTTAACAGTTTAACTCTTGTTACTCACATACCTTATGTCAGAGAACCCAGTGTATTTTACAAATAAGGGTCTGGTTAAATAATGTAAACCTGGGCCTAGGTCAAGGGAGTCGTGTCCGATACCAAGTAGGTGAACCGTTTAAAGAGTGGTTCCGCCGCGGCGCCCGCGCCGACAGCGCGACGCTCGTTGCACGAATATAGTTTGTTATGACCCGCTTCAAGGAGCCATTGTGCGCACCCATTGTTTGCCTTCCCAATTGTGTGGCGTGCGGATAACTCAGCCAATGGAAACGCAAGTCTGCACATCTCTCTACGTATGAGACACAGCTTAGTCACAGAGGGAAATGGGCTGGAATTGTTGATTCACCAAGCAACCCTTTCATAATAGCGTTCTCCCTTTTACAACTTATTATTGTGAAACCAACAGTCAAGCTTAAAGATCGTTAATATGCACAATATTTGATGTTCAAAAGTACGTGATTAGATTACGTAGTAACAATATTAGACAATAAACCAGCGCCTCTAATCTAGGGGGTAAAACCCCAATCGTGTTTGATCTGTTATGGTATTGTTTCTAACTCACCCGCCATTGGCAAGGAAATTAGAGCTATCAAAACGTTGACCATACGATAACAGGTCAAAAACGATATGGTTTTTGCTGTATTGAATAGAGGCCAGTAGGGTCTTGACATTTCGGCAAATATTCACTTGACAGCTAAACGCTTTCTGTTTTTTCCCCAATATACATGTTGGGCAAACGCATGTCTTGTTATTCAGGTATTTGGTCGTTGCTCACGAATAAATCACGATTTTTTATGTAGTTAATTTTTTCGACTTGTTGTTTGTAAATACATTTCAAAATCCAAAACAAAACATAAAGATATGGCTATTGACTCACATCACATCGGATCTCCGCCGAAAACGTTTTACTTCAAGGCTGTTTTTCCCATTGGGCCAGATCATTAGAAATTATAGTTATTCTTTATTTTTCTATTGGTTTTGCAATTGGCGTGGTGAATTTCCGTAATAAACTATTCTGTACAATTCAACCTAACACATCTCCTCCGCTACGCTCGCTCGTCGTCGTACCTAACCAGCCTGGGTATGCGAATAGTTTTATACGCTCTTATATGTATTATGGGAAATAATACATGAGTTCATGCTAATCGTTCATTTGGACAAACTTTTTCGATAATATTGTTTTGCTTATACGTAAATTATTTGGCAACCGATAATATCTCGATGAAAATGGCTTGATAAATCGATCAAATTAAAATATGCCAAATTAATATATGCCAAGGATAAAAGGGTTTGATTGTATGTTGGCAAACATACAGTTGCTAAAATTTGTTTGGGAAGTGATATTTGATCAAAAATATTTCGGAGCACAGATCACTTACCCTCTGGTCCGTGGGCTAAGTGATCTGTGGGCTAAGTGATCAGAGGGTAAGTGATCTGTGCTCCGAAAGCACGTTTCCATACAATAATGTACGTATACTTCACCTTTAATTCTGTTACAATGCGAAAGTCGACGTCACCAGCTAGTACGTGATATGTTTTTTTTTAATACTTTATACGAACACGGAGCGCTGATTTCAATCGCCATACACACTTATTCTCGATGACGTTACTTAACGTTATTCACTCAATAAAAAGAAAAAAGTCGATGCTCGAGGTACGAGAAACTTCGAGTGCCGGGTCCCTGTAACTCGTCACTCAAAACTAAATCGAGACAAAGGAAGGAGCTAACGTAACTTCGAACTGCAATTTTAAAGTAGCGAGCCCCATTACTTTAAACGGGTGGAAGTTGGAAACCTAGACGGTGTCGCGACAAAATAAAACCTTATGTTATCCTTATCTGTCAGTTAACTTGTATGTTTATGAGATACAAATTACCAGATCTGTCACGTTTGCACATGTTTATAGTTATCGTGACAAATGCGAAAATGAAACATCAACAACCAGCACAATACAGTATAACTAAAAAAAAAACCTAGTGCAATCTCACACAAATTGACGTAGTCCTAAACTAAGCTCTAGGCTTGTACTATGGATATTATGTAACAATAAAGATACTTATGTAGTGAAATAAATACTTATATGCTTACATAGAAAACACCCCATTCTCAGAAACAAATACTCGCAAGTAAATAATAATTTATCATAGCCAAACTTCACCGGTATTTTTAGCTGTTGTGAAATGAAACAGAGATAGTTTTTCGACATAATAGATCATCCACGCAATTGACATTGACAGAAGCCCCGTGGCAAAAAGAAAAAGAAGAAAAATACATACATGATATCTTCGATTGAACTACTTAAGTATATTTCATTACTTTTAGTGGATAGTGTAGGACGTGTACTTATAGGTGTTAATTATTCAGGAAATAAGTCTTGACTTATTGATTTAGTTAAAAACTATGAAACATATAGGCCGTGTGTGTTAGATTTATAAAAACATTGGGGCCTCTTTTTAACCATATCGGTTTCGGTTCGGTATTGTTCTCAACTCGGCCGCCATAAAGACCAATATATAAGAGCTATCAAAACGGTGACAATACGATAACAGGGCAAAGGCGATTTGTAGTTCTAATGCCAAGAATCTCGGCCCAGTTGGTAACCTACGGTGTTATTCTTTTAAAATCGACTTCTTGCCAGACAAGCTAGTTTTAAGCTAGCTAATTGAGAATGCACGCCCAAAAGTGTTGCTAACTGCAAATAACTGTAATTTAAACTGACTGGTTAATAATTCGTCAGTCGAGTCATCTACCTAAGACAAAACCATTCCTTAGTATTCTCAGCACGGTCTTTTCTGCTCTTTCATCGACTCTATCATTGATAGTATTATTTATTTTTCAGCCCAGAAACGCCATTGTATTGTATTATTTTCAGTGAAAGTACAAGGTCCGTCCGCATCGCTACTACCATCTTATTGTTTAACCAACCGCCGCGTATTGTTGTGTTCCTCTGTGACGATAAAACAACTGGTGAAATAACTAGCATAGAGGCATTCCATCTTGGCCAGGGTCGTTTTCACCCGCCGCCCGCGGCCGACAGCGGCCCGCCGCCCGCGGCGTCTGAATCTAGACGCCGCCGACAGCGGGTGATTGGTCGTTTTGAGAACGTAGCCGCGGCGGCCAGTCGCGGCAATCCGAGGGTTTTTGCTTGCGAACGGACGTGTGAATGTAGGTTCGTGAAATGGAAAAAAACTCTAGCATATTTATTGCTTCAGGAGGAAGAGGATGAGGATTTCTTAATAATATTGAGGAAGCAAAAGAAAAAGAAGAACAAGATATTTACTTTCCCACACTTTATGTTTCAAATTGTTGTTTTTAAAGTTTTTGTCCTGCGTGCATCGTACAATATTACATTTGACTAACTCGATCAAAAGTTCGTACTTTTCTTTGGTGAATTTCTCCATATTGAGCCAGCGTCCACCCGCCGCAATGCTTCAAAATAACTAAAGACGCGGCCAGCGGGCGGCAGTCGCGGGCGGCGGGGGGACGCCAGTGTTGCCACCTTGCAAATAATTTTGTCGTTAGGTTTAGTTTCAAAAGTATCTAGATTTCAATTTTTCGTTATTCTCAGAAATCACTAAAAATCACTAAATAAAAGAAAACAAAGACAAGGGCAAAAAGAACAATTTTAATTATAATCGACATTCATTGTAATAATAATCGACATTCACAAATGAATGAGAAAAAACAATCAAAATGGAAACAACAATTATAATTCGACTTCAAACACTTCTGGAGGTATTTCTTCGTCATCATGATCAATTTCAGAACTTGAAGACGTCGAAGGCTGGCTTTCAGGTTTTCTTGTTTTAAAAGAATACTTTGAGTTACTGCCAATCGCACTTATTACATTAGCCGGAAGCTCATAATCATAACAATTTGACCAAATAACAGTATGTTTATTAATAAATACCAGTATGTTTTATTATCACTAAAAGTCACTAAAATAATTAATAGCGACCAAAAATTTTAGAAAATCGCTGTTGAACTCAAAAAAACACTAGATCTAGTGACAAAATCGCTAAGGTGGCAACACTGGGGGACGCCGCACGCGGCGGGCGAAAACGACCACTCCTGAGCATTCCCGAACATACCATTCAGACGCCGCGGGCGGCGGGCCGCTGTCGGCTGCGGGCGGCGGGTGAAAACGACCCTGGCCTTATAGTCTTCAGGGTTGGCAACGCGTTTACGGTTTTAATATTGCAATATTTAGACTAGCAATGTCTATGGCCAGGGTCGTTTTCACCCGCCGCCCGCGGCCGACAGCGGCCCGCCGCCCGCGGCGTCTGAATCTAGACGCTGCCGACAGCGGGTGTTTGGTCGTTTTGAAAACGTCGCCGCGGCGGCCAGTCGCGGCATTCCGAGGGTTTTTGCTTGCGAACGGACGTGTGTGTGTGTAGGTTCGTGAAATGGAAAAAACTGTAGCATATTTATTGCTTCAGGAGGAAGAGGATGAGGATTTCTTAATAATATTGAGGAAGCAAAAGAAAAAGAAGAACAAGATATTTAAAGCTAGACAAACGGAGGGTGCCTACAATATTTTGGTGACTAGGCATTTAAATGATAATGAACTGAAATTTTGACTAACTCGATCAAAAGTTCGTCCTTTTCTTTGGTGAATTTCTCCATATTGAGCCAGCGTCCACCCGCCGCAATGCTTCAAAATAACTAAAGACGCGGCGGCCAGCGGGCGGCAGTCGCGGGTGGCGCGGGGACGCCGCACGCGGCGGGCGAAAACGACCACTCCCGAGCATTCCCGAACATACCATTCAGACGCCGCGGACGGCGGGCCGCTGTCGGCCGCGGGCGGCTGGTGAAAACGACCCTGGCCTATGGGTCAAAGATTCTATTTACCATCAGGTGGCCTGTCGCCCTAGCCAACATGCATTACGAGATCGACATCGTTATCGAAAATATATAGGATTGACTTAAGCTGCCGGATGGCCATGTCCATGCTTATGTTACTTTGACAGTTCTCGCGTTAAGCACCTTGTCTAGGGCTTCGAGCCTCTCCCAAGATAAAAAGATAAAAGATAAAAGATATTTATTCAGTAAGTAGGCCGCACGGGCACTTTTACATGTCATGAATCTACCAGCGCTTCCCAAGAGGAGACCACTGCCGAGAAGAAACGCCGCAAGAAACTCAGCAGTCAGTCATTTTTTAAACATGTTACAATGGTAGTACTTAATCTAGCATTATATACAGCAATAAATATTAAATTAAATATAATATCAAATAGCAAATAGCATGCGTAGTTCAGCAGGAAAACATGTCAAAAACATTACGAGAGAGACAAGGGGGGGGGGGGGGGGGGGAAGAGAGGAGAGGGAAAAAAAAAAAACGGTGTCCCCTAGACAAACAACTTTGCAATTTTACAAATTATGAATGACTAAGTTTCGGGTTTAGGCCAAGCATTTTTATCTGTTAGATAGTCCTCGACCCTATAGTACGCTTTAGATATTAACGACTTTTTTAAGTAATTTTTAAGTGCTGGAAAGGGTAATGTTAAAGCTTCGTCAGGTAATTTGTTATAGAAATGAATGCATTGACCAACAAATGATTTATATACTTTACGGACGCGGAATTTTCGGATAACAATTTTATTTTTATTTCTTGTATTTAGATTATGTACATCGGAATTTTTGGTGAAAGAATTTAAATTTTTAATAACATAAATAATATTCTCATAAATAAATTGAGACGCTACAGTTAAGATGTGAATTTCTTTAAAAAGTTCTCTTAAGGAGTCACGGGAATTTAAGTTATAAATAGAACGAATAGCCCTTTTTTGTAAGACAAATATACTTTGTATTTCAGCTGCCTTACCCCAAACCAGAATACCGTACGACATCACACTATGGAAATAACTATAATAAACTATGCGAGCTGTCTCAACATTAGTTAGTTGTCTAATTTTCCTAACCGCGTAAGCTGCCGAACTTAGTTTACCTGCCAGTACCGCTATATGGGGACTCCATTGCAAATTTTTATCTATGGTTATGCCTAGAAAAACTGCCTTATCTACCATTTGCAGACACTCTTCATTTAGAAAAATACTAGAATCTACCGGTTTAACATTAGGCAAAGCGAACCTAACACATTTAGTTTTTTTAGCATTTAGTAGTAAATTGTTACTAGTAAACCAATTAAGTACTTTAACTAGTGTGGCGTTTATCCTACTGTAGTCAATGGACTTTCTATCTACTTTGAAAATTAATGAAGTATCATCAGCAAAAAGTACAATCTCACAAAGTTTATCTACTGTTGGTGGTAAGTCATTTATATAAACCAGAAATAAAAAAGGGCCTAAAATTGAGCCTTGCGGCACACCTAATTTCACTGTAGCTCCAACAGATTGCGTTTTGTTTACAACAACTGTTTGAGTTCTATCACTTAGATAAGAAGACATGAGACTTGAAGCTTTATTGGACAATCCATAATGTTTTAATTTTAAAATTAGGGTCGAATGATCCACGCAATCGAAAGCTTTAGAAAGATCACAAAATATTCCTACTGCATCACAAGATTTCTCCCAACTGTTATATATATATTTAATGAGCACAGAAGCCGCATCTATTGTTGATCGACCTCGGGTAAACCCAAACTGGTTACTGTTAAGTATTTTATTTCTATTAAAGTGACCTAACATATCATTCAGCATTAGTTTCTCAAAGACTTTACTTAAAACGGGTAGTATGGAAATGGGACGGAAGTTCGTTAAATCACTCATCTCGCCCGATTTAAAAAGAGGTATGACTTTACTATATTTCATGAGATCTGGAAAGATCCCCTCTGATAAACAATTATTGTAAATTAATGATAAATGGGGTGCAATTACATCTATGATATGAAATAGTACTCTAACTAATGTGCCCCACAAATCCTCAGTCTTTTTTAAACTAAGCGATTTAAATACCTTGACTATTGATTCTGAATTTACAGGGCTGAATTCAAAGTTTATATTACATTTACTGACATTAGTGCAAAGTAATGATTGAGCTTCAACCGCGGATGATTTAAGACATTTCGTTGTATTAGAGGCTATGTTTGAAAAATAATCTTCGAATGCTAAGGCAACGTCTTTATTTGACGTGATTTGTTTGTCACCTGCGTTTATGGTGACTTGATTGTCACGTGTTTTTGATTTTCCTGTTTCTCTATTTATAATATTCCATACAGTTTTTACTTTATTGTCAGCTGATTTGAGTTTAAGACTAAGAAAATTTGCCTTAGCAGTTAAACAAACTTGCTTAAAGGTCCTCGAATAATTCTTAACATAAATTAGGAAGTCGGCGTTCTTATTGTCCTCCCTCTCTTTATATAGGTCATAAAGCCTATTTCTACTCTTATGAATGCCTACAGTAGCCCATTCACTAAACTTGGTTTTCGACCTAGAAATAGTTTTCATTTTAAAATTATTATTAAATTGGTGTAGAATTACGCCAAACAAGTCTTTGTAAATACTATTAGAGTCATTGTTTAAGAAAGGTAACACTGAAAGATTAGCCTGAACTTTATTTTTGAATAATTCCAAACGATTGCTAGTTATAGGTCGGTATGTTATCGTCTGAGGTTTTTGATAAAAATCATTTAAGAAAGATGCCTTCTGACCACTATGGTCAGAATTAAAACAATTAAATATTTCTTTATCCAAACATTCGCAATTACAAAAAATGTTATCTAAGCAGGTTGCACTACTAACACCTATCCGTGTGGGTTCAAAGAACAGATTAGCTAAATTAAAAGATTTAAATAAACTTAGTAACCGAGTGGTATTATTTGACGTTTCAAGTAAGTTAACATTAAAATCTCCACAAACTATAACATGCTTCTGGCTATTACTTGCAAGTAACACAAAACACCATTATAAAAAACATACAACAGCACGAACTGACGCGCAAAGCATTATATGAAAATCCTATATCAGCTGTATTTACTTTTCTACAGCTTTTTTAAGAGCAATTTGGGCCCCAAATTATACAGCATTGAGCTTTATAAAGGCTGCTTAGTAGCATTACAATGATTGCACAAAGTTATTATTGAAGTCGGTAAAGAACAAATCACTAGACTTAAAGCATTTATTGCGACCACAGTACAGCCAATATACACCTTATTAATATACAATCTCTAAATGGGAACATATTCAAATGCTAATTGTTTTATTTTAGAAGAATTTCTCAATAGATTTAAAAAAAGTTATGGTTACATTTAGTATTTATTGCGAGTTTGAGTGAAGATTCGCGAGTATTGTAAATAATTGTGAAAAATAATATTGAATTTTCTTTAATGGGTGAAATTCAGCTGCGGATGTCAGTTTACTGTGAAAACATGTTAAGTTTTGTGGTAATATTTCCACGCGCCCTCGTGATAATGCTTTTTATCACAAAAATATAGAAAATTATAATCGACTCTGAATATGTTTTGTAAAATTATAAGCTCTTAGCTTAATTTTAATGAATAGAGTTGATTTTATAGGCACCGCGCATAAAGTAAAATTATAGAAAGTGCTCTTTTAATCAGATTTTAGTCACTTTTAATCATTTTAATTGTTTCCGTAACAAGGGGAAACAGAAAGCAAATGGCGTCAGATAATATAAATGCTTTACGCATTCAACGAAAGTATAATAATGCTGTTAATCTTACTATAGCTAACCAAAATACTTTGAGCCTGTTTACCAAAGTATAAGACACTCAATAATAGTATTCAGGTATATTGCAACACTTCATAAGAACATTATAATGTTTGCTGCCATTATACACCATAGTGATTAGTTTCTATCGTGTTTGTTTGTAATACATTTCTTTATTATCAATATACGACTAAAAGCTTTATTGAAGAAACAGATTAGGAAGAAAACGGAGTTAAGATTTTATTCATTGTTTAGTGAATGTTACTATAGGACTAGCATTAAATGAACACAAACACAGATCATTAAAAAGTTTTAATGTTAAAAAATTGCCACTACAGCTCTGTGCAGTATAAAATATTTCGTTAATGCTTATTTAATGTATTGGGCTTTTCAAATTACTATTATAAGACTTTAACCTTTGTGTAAGTGTAAAAGCTATTTAAGTAGCTGTATATTATAAATACCTGATGCTTTGGTAGGAGTTTAATCTTTATTTAAGAGTATAGTATAGCTTTAAGCATTTCGAAACGAACCAAATGCTACTAAAAACTATTTTATCTTTGCCGATGCCAATTAAAAGTGTTATTCGGACTTTTGGACATAAATCCATATCCATTTTGGTTAATATATAGGTTAGGTGTTACTTGGGCTATTCTACGACGTTAAACCATGCTTTTGACATACTATCGAATTGTTATTAAATCGGCCGGAATTACTCTCAAGTAAATAAGAACTATCAAAATATTGACAATACGTTAACTATTCAAATGCAATATTGTTTTACGTCGTGGAATAGCCGCCCTTGCTCGTTTGCGTTTTCTATGCTATAGAAAAAAAACAATATGACTCTCTTTAAAACTATACAAAATCCGCTCAAGTAAGAGTCAAATCTTTCTTTTTTCAATAACCCTTTGTAGGGTAAAGTCACCAGTGGTCAGCCAGAGACCCGTAGTCGACCTTATATGAGTAATAAGTGTGGGAAATAAATCTTTCGTACTCTTCCCACTCAAAGAAACTATAGACAGAGGCCGACTACAGGTGTCTGGCTGCCCACTGGTGACTTTACCCTACTTGTTTATAATTAACAACAGATATTGCATAAACATTACAAACAATCCTAAATAAGATTTGCGATCGAGAAGTTTGTCTTTTTATTTAATCACTACATAGTATAAAACAAAGTCGCTTCCCGCTGTCTGTCCCTATGTATGCTTATATCTTTAAAACTACGCCACGGATTTTGATGCGGTTTTTTTTAATAGATAGAGTGATTCAAGAGGAAGGTTTTTATGTATAATAAGTTCTGGATCATGAACGGGTTTTACAGAAAACTCACATTAACCGAAGCGAAGCGAGGGCGGGTCGCTAGTATTTTATAAAGTAACTAGCGACCCGCCCTCGCTTCGCTTCGGTTTATATGAGTTTTCTGTAACACCAGTACATAAAATAAAAAAATATGATACATATAAACCCTTATCTTGAATCACTCTATCTTTTAAAAAAAACCGCATCAAATTCCGTTGCGTAGTTTTTAAGATCTAAGCATACATAGGGACAGACAGCGGGAAGCGACTTTGTTTTATACTATGTAGTGAAGTGATATCGTTCGAAAGACGCAGCGTGGGTAGGCCTCCAACAAGATGGACCGACCACGTGGCTAAGGTTGCGGGAAACCGTTGGTGGATTCAAGCGGCGGCTTATGTCCAGCAATGGACGTCTTTCGGCTAAAATGATGATGATGAATATGATTAATTACACTTAATGAAAATATTTTTTGGGAACTGTAGTAAATGTCCACCAACTTACTTTTTGACATCATTTATACACAGACGTAATAGACTACTATGCTATTATGGTACAGTATATTATGCAGATAATATACTGTACCTAAATTTTAAGTGGATCAGGGGGGTTATTACCTATGACATAGCAATGCAGTTCTGTTTACGCTGAGAGAATAGGACAGAGCTGTATAGCTCCTATAGCTTTAGCCTTTACGCTCGTCGTAAAATGAACTGCATAGCCATGTCATAATAACCCCCCTGTAATTGCTAAAACAACCAACGAATTGATTAAAAACATCTTAATTTGGCTTCGCAATTAGAATTCTAAATACAAACTCTTACAGTCCGGACTTAATGATTGTCGAAACTCTATTATAATAGTATATAAATACACTACAGCGTACTTCGTCTGCGTAGAACTCTTCGTATTTACCTCGGGAATTATAAAAAATCCGGGACAAAATCTAGACAACTTTCTACTCCAGGTCATTGCAGGTGGTTCCTAAATTTATTTAAAACCAGTTCATCCGGTTAGGTGTGAGTAAAAGACAAACAGACAAATATTCTTTTTTTTATTTGTACTATAGGTTGTTTATGTACCAACAAACTTACTTGAAATTGTTTTTATGTGCAATAAAGAGTTTACGTACATACATACATAATATTCATAATTATTTGTAGGATATGATCAGAAGGCTGATCCCTTTTGTTTCTAAGAATCTAACAGCAGGTGGCTCGAGTCAAAAGGAATTACTTATATTATATTAGGAATTACTTAGGGCGGAATGACTGGAGAGCCACTCGACCGCCCGTCTGCCTCGGCCGCGTCCCCACTCAACATCATCATCATATATTATATATGAATACGAAATAAGTTTATTGTATGATTTCCCGACTATAAAATGTTATATTTGTTTTCCTTGCTAGCCGGATTGTCTAAATGAAGTTCCCATCTTAATAGAGCATTTGATGATTGTAATTTTAGTTTGATTTGTATTTGAAGTATACGTTGTAATCAAGTTACTGATTAGACCTTAGTCAACATGAGTAGGATAATGTCAAATGAAAATTACAAATCATGGGACGTGTTTGGACCAAAAATAATTCACGCACCAGTGCTTCTGTAACGATTACCTTTTGTCCAACGGCGATCAAGTCTGATTATGATACAGCCATGACAACATTATCAAATTAAACTCTCAAAACGGATAATTCGTTTACACAATCATTGTATGCGGTTCTTTGTGTAGGATTTTATTTTTGTTAATTCCATGGAAATTGAGTTCTGTCAAAAAAAGTATCCTATCCTTAATACCTCTGAGTTGATCACCATTCAAATCTGGTCGGTACCTTTGTCTAATTAGAGCAAACGAGTCATTTTTGCTACAAGCGAAGCGACTGTTCTAGTTTCACACGGCCATTAGGTACACAGAGTTTGAAGACGTTTTAATAGAACAATGCTTAACAAAAGTAACGGTGAAAATTGCATACCTACAATTTTTTAAACATTCTCGTGTATGTTTTTTAATTGTAAGCAAGATGCACACAATTTTGTACACAATTTATATAATAAATAAATGCTTTACACGAATAAATGTTAAGTTAATTTCATATAACGTTATAAATTCTACGATGTATATTTGTATCTATACAATCAATAGAATGAAACATGCCTTATAGTATCATTCTACACCTTTTCAAATCGGTTTTAAAGATATCTTGGGCGGCTTTCATAAAAATAATAGTAATACTAAACAACAAAAAAACATTTACAAGTGATTGAAGTGCTACCATGCCTTCATGAGAAATTAATCACGTCGAGAGATTGTTAGATGCAGAACAAAAGATTTCCTCCTGTGTAACGCAACAGTTAACACAATTATCATTGTCGCCTCATAATTAATTGTGCATCATTGTTTCATTGCAGAGTTCGAGACGGCGATCTATTTTAATGCAGCAAGAACACCGCGAGACGAGCATACATGAGGGACGCCGGGTGACAAAGAGTTTCCCCACGTAGGAGGCTGAACCTCGCGTGGACGCCTCTACTCAAGTTTTGTGTTAACAGTACCAACGGTATTCAACATGCAGTTCGTGCGGTCGTTTTTCAAACGGATCACTGATGATCTCAAACAGAAGAAATTGATCCCCCTCAAGATATTATTTTTCGTTCATGCTTCGAGTAAGTATATAGATACTAGCTGTTGCGCGCGACGCCATCCACGCAGAAAAATAAAACAAAGCCTATGTCACTCAGGGTGAATGTAGCTTTCCAATGGTGAAAGAATTTTTGAAATCGGCACAGTAGTTTTTGAGTTTATTCATTACAAACAGACACACACACAAAAATACAAAAATTACAAATCTTTCCTCTTTATAATATTAGTGTAGATGTAGATATGCACAAGCCTTGTCAAGTTTTTGTTCAACACACCCAAATGTTAATACGTACTACTTGTAGACACAGTGTGCAAGCAGAGTTATTAATTTATTCTTATTTGATTAATACACAATGGCTTCGTAAAATCCAGCATCAAGCATTGGCATTGATGTGCCTCTTTTAATTTATTCCCAGAGTGGCGCGTAGATATGAGTATATTTAAAAGTCTTAATTAATGCTGTTGACTTCGCTTAACTTTATAAATATGTATACTTCAAGTTAATCGCAAAAATTGTTAAGTCCGTTCGTAGATGTTACTAAGCAAAAACCTCCCGACTATAAAATTCATTATTGGATTTTGTCTTTAATGAGCTATCAGAAATTGTTTTTCTACATTGGTGAAGTAATTAGTGACATCTTTTAGCGAATGTGAGATCTATTATTGCCGTAACTCTGGAGTTAGCATTAGCAGAGCGATATAAGAAAACCTTGTCACAGTCAGAAAATACAAAACCATTTTCACTTTTTAAACCTTAGGTATGCACTAAGTTTTTATACCTATGCAGAACATAATAGTTCTTTTATAAGGAATGCGTGTTTCCCAGCGCTGTTCGTGCTGTACCCGTACCTGACGATCCACATGCGCGAGCTGGGCATCAACGTGGAGGAGACGGCTATCATGTCGGCCGTCACGCCCGTCGTGTCCATCGTGATGCCGCCGCTAGCCGGCATGCTGGCCGACAAGATCGGCAACTTCAGGGTAAGTGCGCTTCTACTCCTGCTTAAACATAAGAAAAGAGTGCGCAAACTGCTCTTGTTACATGAGGTTAGCCTCTTTCAGCAGCCTTTGATTCGTAATTACGCGGCAGGGCGCGTTTTTAAACGGTGATTTTTTGTATCAAACCATAATGTCAAAATACTGATTGACTACTAATGGAATACTATATGGAATATCGTTGCAGTCCACCTTGTATGTACGTCAACTACGCATACGTTTCCAGGATAGTACGAAACAGAACGCCTAAAATTTATAAGCCTAATGTATCATGAAATATCATAATCCCTAAAGTTTTTTTTTCTGTAATCTTAATTTTTTCAGGATTGTTATAAAACAAACCTAACCTAACGTTGTAAAAAATGCCTTTTTAAAAGAATCCAGAAAAGTTTACGGTTTCAGAATAAAAAACCATTAGATATGAACCTTAGGGATTATGATACATTAGGCTCAATCATTTCATTAAAATTAAATATATTAAATAAAAAATTGCCTACATCCCCTAAGTCTTCAAAACATGTACCTCAACATATTTTATTATTACGGTAATACACTTAAACTTACATATCATTGCAACATTAGCAACATTCCGCGAATACTTATTTTTACCCTCGATTGTACGATCATGCAATTAAATGTTAGAATGTTTTGCTTATTCATTGAGTGATCATTAATCCTCTTAGTGTTTAACCTCCATGAAATACAGTTTTTTTCCGATTAAGCAACAACGACCACCCGTCGTTGTGGTACTTGTGGTACGTGTAGGAACTGCATGACCAAACGGGAAAACTATAATCAGGACCGTTTACGCTATTAAATGGAAATGACTTGAATGCCGTACCACTTATTTCGGTTGATAGTTGATACCGGCAATGTAAATACCACTCCAAATATTTAAATAACTTCGCTCTTGAACCCAAAATATTAGCAAGGTCGTTTAGGCTTGATTTGGCGATCGGTGATATGTACCTACTGCGATTGTTGTAGAATAGTAGCATTGAAATGTATTTGATTCGCGGTATGGTGAATGGGAATCGTCTCTGGATACAATAACCTTTACCTTGCATTGTGCCGCTGCGTCCCGTGCGAGTTGCGCGTGCGTCACTCGGCGCGCCCGGAAGCGACACACAGCCATATCACTTCATTGCTAACAAGCGATGCTCCTCGATACCTTCGTGCCATCCGGCCTTTATAATAAGAAATCACGACAAGTTCATGGAATGTTATTATTAATAAACTACCTTCGTTCGTTAAAGTTTACTGATCGTATATCATAGTCCTAGTATATCGTAGAGTACTAAGTTTCTAAAAAGTTACGGTAAGTAATATAAACGCAAGCATAACGGTCATAAATACATACACAATCTGTCTGTGGTGCGAAGTGAAAGTAGGTTTATACACAAATGCTAACCTTCGTTGACGATCTCTAAAGATAACACGTTTCACTATTCTAAGGATAATCTCGTCTCTTATTGATTCAGCGGAATGAGGGGATATATCTGATTCGCATCAAATTGCGTCCTCTTAGTAATGTTTTTCCTTTCTTCTGGCTTGCTATTTTGTCATCTCTCATTTTCTACATATCTAAATATATAAAAGGAGAAACTGACTGACTGACTGACTGACATATCAACGCACAGCCTAAACGGCTAAACGTAGGCACTTGAAATTTGGAAGGGACGTAGCTTAGGTACCGTAGAGGTGCACTAAGAAATAAATTCCCGAAATTCCCACGGGAACGGGAATTAGCGGGAAAATCCTTTTGTATGAAAAATCTAAACCGAAGCGAAGCGAGGGCGGGTCGCTAGTCTAGTATATAACAAAGTCGCTTCCCGCCACCGCCCGCTGTATGAACGCTAAGATCTTTCAAAATACGCAATGGATTGTAATGCGATTTTCGCCATCAGTTCCATAATTTTTCATGGAAGGTTTTTATACATATTAATAAATTTTAGTTTTTCTACGGATGTTACGTAAAAGTCATATAAACCGAAGCGAAGCGAGGGCGAGTCGCCAGTCGACAAATAAATCGATGCTGACTAGAATTTAAACTACTTCTTGCTGTCAGATTCATTTTATATTCCAGTAATATGATACCATCGAGCTGATTTAATAATGGAAGCGGCGGCGGTGGCCGTGGGAAATCCTCATGGCTAGTAAAACCGAGTTCTGAATCTGGCCGGTTTCACTTAGGTATCATCATCTAATAAAATCACATATTATTATTCTAAGCTTGTCATTTATAATGATGTTTGCTACCATTATTCAAGTAAATACAGTCAGCAAAAACGGTGTCCTAAAAAAATTCTGTGTACCACAACACAATACTAGTATGTATATTATAATATTATTTTCATCACACTTGCTCGTAAATAGTGTCCTAACATGCTAGAAAAATCGACCGTAAATCCAAAATAATACCCGCGGGTCTTTTTTTACCATTACGTACGTAACGTGCGTAATAGCTTTTTTTTTAAATATTATACGTGGACTCAAACTATCACAATACGTCAGGACCCCAGCTCTTGTGCCATTCGATATGAACTTTCATTCGAGATGAAATGTCAGTTGCATACAATTTCCTAAAAATCTCGCATATAAACTATTGATCTCGACTGTCACTAGAATCGGACTCCGAACCCGTTTGACATTATCTGTGGTAAGTCACAGACAATTTAATGATGTAGTCTGCCGAGACATATCCTATAATCTGTGGTCTGCCGCTAATAAGTTAAAAATATGATATTTTGTCTGATTTTATTTCATTTCCTCGCAATTGTGATGAAAAACATTGTATGTTACACGGGTGGTAAAATAAATACAAACCTCGAGTCATTAAAGCCCTCAGCCTTCGGCTTCGGGCTTCTATCAGACTCTCGTTTGTAATTCTTTCTTTACCACCCTTAATACACAATGTACTATTATATCTGTCATGTTATTCAATAATTCAACCATGCTTATTTACTTTTTTCATGCTCACGAAGCACAAGAGCATTTATATTTTAAATTTTTAGGGTTCCGTGCTGAAAGGGTGAATAACTGATTACTAAGCCTCCGCTGTCTGTCCGTCCGTCTGTCTGTGAGCGGGCTGTATCACATGAACCATGAATATATTTAATAGATCGACAGTTGAATTATTTACACGGTGATTTTCTACTGCCGCCTAATAAATAATAAAAAGAGGGCGGACGAAGGGTACGGAACCCATAGTGTGAGTCTGATTCGGATTGTTTTTTTTTTTAATTTATACCAATTAACTATTACCTGCTTAGTTTATTACCTAACACACGAAGGTGATCAAAGTACGTATTGTTGCGTGAGATGATCCTTAATGGTGATGTTGACACTAGTTTTAGAATCCGGGTTTCCGCGTGTCATCTTGTCACGGCTGTCTCGCTTGATGAGCCTTTTTTGTGTATCATGACTTGTAAATATTACGAGTAGGTATATTATAATATAACGCATCCTGTTGTTTTGTAAACTACACTGGCATTAATGTTTTGTCTAGTAATTACAACACTAAACGGTCTAATAGTTTAAAATGGCATAATGGCTGTGTCGTATCTTTAGCAAAAAGGCAACTGGTATCATTACTACTGATTGATTATAATATTTATAATATTGTCTAAAAATATGTCATGTTACGTCAAACTTAGATTTATTCATTAATGGTTTAGTGCTATTTTATGCTGTAAATTGTTATTTAATGAATTAATAAATGTAATTAATTAATTAATGCAAAAAAGGGCCTTGGCATTTTACATGTCTAAATATATCCAAAAGCAAAGATTAGTTTCAATTTAACTATAACTCGTGTCGGTAAGCACAACTAGTTATTTGGTTATGATGATTCTTTTAAATAAACCAACATCAATCTGCGTACATTTTCGTCGACCCTGTTAGCATTCTTTAAAATTAACCGCCTCATGCAATGTTTTCTTTTTTTATGGGTCACAACCAATAAAAACAAAGAAATCCATTAAATCTGACATTTGTACATGTTTTGTGCATTTAGTAACATCAAATAAATGAAAACAAAGAAAAATTCAGTCTATCTATGGCGCATTTTTTCGTTATTTTTATTTGTTTACCACAGAAAATGTTCTGGAACTAAAAAAACTTTTTTTTATCTCAATAGACCTCTTAAAAGAGCGAGAAAAAATAATAATAATGACTTGATGTTTGTGCACTTGCCGAAATGCAAACGAAAGGTTGACAGTATCTGCCTGCCGAGCGTGTAATTTTCTCGATGGAGAACAGCATAAGTACAAACAAATAGTATTTAATCATAATTACGAATAGGGAGACAGAAACACGTTAACGTTACATTTTATGACAAGTTCGATCGACTAAGTCGCGGGCACAGCTAGCTCCTAGTAAATAAAAGCTTAGTCAAAAACTCCACCCGTTCGGCAGCAAATGTGTGAAAATGTATGTTGTGTTGGTTGTAGTTGCTGCTGGCGCTGTCGTCGGCGCTGGGAGGCGCGTCGGCGCTGCTGCTGCTGGCGGTGCCGGTGGGGCGCATCTCGGTCACGTTCCCGCCCGCCGCGCCGCTGCTGGTGGCCTGCGACGGGCCCACGCTGCACCTGCAGCACGCCGCGCCGCACCCCTGCCAACCCCTGCACCCCTACGCTTACGATCTGAACCTCACGTACGTTTATTCTCCTTGCGATACCGTTTACGTTTCTCATTTTGAAACCTTGACTAATCAGTTTAATTGTTAAAGGACTCTCACATGCGGCTTCGTCTGCGACTTACCGGTTGACATGACTGCTGAAGAAAGCCTTGAGTTACTTCATATGTACTCGTATGACATAAGAATGCAGTCGCCCGAGAAATCACAGCAGCTCGTCTATCGGCACACGGTGTCTTCGTTCCTTAAGCCTATGATGCCTAGGAAAGACCAGAGCACGACAAGAATCTTGACAAACGATCCTTTATTCAACACTACTGCGTCTTTAGTATCAGACAGTGAAGTGTTCTTTCCTGCACCAAATCTTTTCGAAATGGAATGTACCCATGACTCGCAAAAAGCTACTTGCTATTTCGGACGGGATAGTTTTCTTTCCGAACAAAAACAAACAAGTGATGAAAGGCAGTTTCGTATAAGGATATCCCATGATGACGCTGAGGAGGGACAAATGGACGTTAGGGAGTACACGGTGAAGGCGATATCTTCTAAAGGCCAAGCGGGCCTGGAAAATGATTATAGTCGAGTTGAGAGTACTACTTGCGTCGACAGTTTGACTAAGGTAGGACAGAATTGTTTTGGATTCCCTTTTAGCTAGAGGTATCTATCTACCTCTCTATTTAATGGTTTGTTGTTGTTAGGGTGAGAGAGCGGTGACGGTGCGCGCGGGCGAGGTGACGCTGCGCGGCTGCGCGGCGGCGTGCGCGGCCGTGGCACCCCGCAGGAGCCTCTGCCAGAACACGCAGCAGCAGATCGAGCTAGACCCCATGTTCACCTTCTGGGCCTATCTCGCCGTGCGTATCTTTTACATCACTTCCCAGACTGCTTGTGTGTGTTTTTATATTTAGTCCTTTGACCGGTGTCCCCTTGTTTCACAGACAGAAAATTTACAGAATTTTGTTTCATAGAAAATGTTTCATATACTATTTGGTCCTTGTATTTTTGCTTCGAATATATATATTATTAAACTATTTACTTGAATGAAACAAAACCAATACAACATAATACATTTTATTTTTTAGTATAAGAGTTTTAAGATAAATAATATGGTATGATATTATAAATATGAGTGAGCGAGCGAGCGAAGCGAGCGAGCAAGATCTTTATGGCCAGAACCGACTCGAATAGGATAGGTTGTTTTTTTACATCACAAACTACTACCTACTCTACCTATATATGATGATTTTATTGTTATTAAGTTATATATTAACTAAATAATATGACAACAAATAATATTTAATTTGTTATTCTGTGATATGAAAAAATAAACATTGAATTCTATTTAAACTAAAAATCGATGATTTCAATGTCTTTAACGTAATTATTCTACATATTGATTATTGTATGAATTGATAATATGAGAAAAAAAATACGCGAAAGGAAATTCTAAACAATTTCTGTCTGTAAAACAACGTACAACCCCTTTGACTACTATGGGGTATTGAAAGAATGTAAAATTCATAATGAACTATAAAAGGTTTATTTTTTGTTGTAGGATATGAATAAACGCGAATAAACTTTTTTTGCCAATGGTGTTAGTTGTACTGTTTGTCGGCTCAACTTGTTTAACTACAATAAGGATAGGGCAGTGAACTTTAATTGCAAAAAGGTTACAGTCAACTAGGTATAGGTACTTAATACTCAACGCGTACAAATTTGTGTGAACACGTGGCTCAGTGCGGAAAACGTATGCAGATTAAGTGGCGGATCCGTTGATGGGAAAATTGACCACTAATCGGCACTAACTGGGTAATGGCGAACTTGATACCGAGCGCGCCCGCTCGACCCATTGCCACCGTTCCCATTCCAAGACATCATTGCGCCCAACCGTCGTACGCCTGGCGTTCCTTGTTTTTGTGTCGTTTTCTAAACACGTGGAGGGAATGGAGTGACATGTAGGACCTTTAGTTAAAGTCCTCATGATTTAAGCAATGCAATTTGCGGCTAATCAACTGCTTATAGGCATAAACGAAATCAAAATGTTAGTCAGTCGCTAAATCGACTGACCGTGTAGTGTTAGTCAGTCAGTCACTCGGCTCAGAGCGAGATGGCAGGCTGCGCGTCGCTGACAATGAGTCTAATGTAAACACATCCTTATCTTAACAATACTTTATTTGTTGTAGTATATGCTCATACGCCAGCAGTAATAAACTGAAGCGGACAGAGGCGCTTGAAACTCGCCATATAAAAGTATTAGTAACGCCCACAATGCACACGGTATTTTTATTGTGCCCACCTCTAAACAAATCATGAAAGACTTACACTTAGCACAATTTAGACATTTAGGGATTACGTAAGAATAACACAAATAGAAAGTTTTTTTTAAAGACGTCTTGAGCTTTTGAATTGGTGAAGGCAAAATCAAGATAGCTCACGATAGACGCTGATACAGAGATGTCAGAGCTCAGCATTAGGCTTATAGGCTTACATAATAAGTGTTTCGCAACCGAGCGACGAAGCTAACCGACCAAAACTGGCCTTGTCCCCGATCCGCCGAGCGCCTAGCTCTCAGTCTTTGTCTCATAAACTTTAAGCTGACAATGCTTCCTAATTTTAAGGGTTATTATTTAAATGATCCTGTTCCTTTGGGCCGCATGAATCAGTTGACTGGTTTTATGGTTTTATAGTCAACCAAAATGAATTCATGTTATGTGACAATCTCAGACCAATTAAACTACTCCCAAACTAAATAAGCTCTGGCCTTTTCTATGAGTACTAGACATTGAAAACCATTCATTACTTATTCAATATAGATAAATAAAAACTTAGATATACACAGAAACCATCCAAGACTCAGGAACAAACTGTACTATAACTGTAACTTGCCGGTTTAACTTAGAACAAAGTAGAGTTGTTAAGGGTCTCTACGCCTGTCTACGGTAAATTACAATACCTACATATATAGACAAGTTTATTTTATGAATAATTGCTTGCTATTTCTCAATATATTTTTGTCAAGTACTTTATATCAAGATTGTAAATGCAAGAAAATATAAATTGCTTTGTTTTATACAATTCACTTTTTGTCATTTACATTTACACTTTCATACTTTATTTTATGAGTCCACGGTTCGCCTGGTTGGCAGTAATCCTGCGTGGAGGCAAACATTTGAGTGATGAGCGCTAGTATTAGTTCCTGAGTCTCGGATGTTTTCTATATATCCAAGTGTTTACATCTGTATGTTTGCACACAATGCCGACAGCTAAGTTTTGGGAGTTAGCTGTGTAAGATTATTCCATAACATATTATTATGATATAAGAGATACACTGAACGTTTGTTCAGGTCCGCGTGTTCATCGGTATAATCGGCGGGACCGCGTTCGCGATGTTCGAGGGCGCCGTGATCGCCATCGTGCGCGACCAGCGCGCCGACTACGGGCTGCAGCGCGTCTACGGCAGCATCGGCGGCATGATCTCCTCGCCGCTCTCCGGCATGCTCATCGACTACGCCAGCCGCGGCAAGGGCTACACTGACTTCAGGTGAGCCATCGTCATTGGCGGCACGGCATTAGCTGGGGTGTTATTCTCTAAAAAACAACGGACGGGCGGACGAACGAGCGAAATCGCAGCGGCGAGTTTAGGTAATCCCGTCAGAGCGAACAAAACACATTTTAGCGCGTGCATTTTCAATTAAGCAGCCTTATACGTTTGATCCATCGGCAGAAACCATGCTGCTAAATTGAAAATGCACATTCACTCGTTCGTCCGTTCGACCGTCGTTGTTGAGAGAATCACTACCATGCTGTGTGGCAGGTTCATCGACCAAGCTCGCCACGGTAAGAGCTTCACTGACTTCAACTGAATTATTATCACCCGACGTCCTGCTCGGGCTACACGATCGGCTAAAGATCAATTGATACGTTGACTATAAATAACTGTTCGTACCTAAACAAATTTAATATAAAATTGCTTGACATGAACTTCCCGTTTTAATTTATTCGTGTAGGTTGTTTATTTAGAACCGAAGCCCTTAAAGTTTTAGGAGTTATGAGTTCCAACCTTTGGGGACCCATCGTACCTACTTTATTAATTGAAAACGCTCACTAACTTTCACAACAGTAGAAAACAATAGAAAATGAAATGAAAGGAAAATTACATCTACCTACGTTATATAGTGAATTAATTAGATAGCTATTCCGACAATTATGTAAAAAAAACCGGGACTGCCCATGAGCACATTGGACCTTTCTCAGTGGAGGGTTCCATCGTCGTTACTAGAAACACAAAAATCAAGCTTTAAAAACCACGAGTAATAAGTAAATTATCTATTCAAAGTTATTAGGTGCTATCTTAGATCACTTTTAGTCGGTATAAAGATTTTAGTCACCTGTTACTCAAGAACCTATGAAGTCTTTACTTTCTTAGAATATTTTTCCTTTTAAATGCGTTCAAGACCTACCCAAAAATACCCCTCACGATGTTATAAGATAAAAATAATATTTTCAAACTTGTTTACATTTCCTGTACTGGAGGGAGGTGCCCTGATTTATTTATTTTTTACAAAATAACAAAAAAATATAAATATCGGATAATTTCAGCTTTGTGAGTTTAGTAGGTTCTGAGAAAAACTGAATGTAACATACAGTCAGACAGACGGAAATGGCGAAACTATTCTAGGGTTTCTAAGTCTAAGGATTTCTATAGTTTAACTACGAAACCCTAAAAACCTACTTAATTAGTGACTTGGATTGGTAATAAGATATAGGTACTGGCACTAGCTCGGACCGTAATCTAAAACTGACGTAACGTATCAAATGTTCTGTTACGCAAGACTGCTCTTAATAAAAATATTATTTTAGGGAACATAATGCTGCAGTTACGTTTGTTTCATTAGCACACTTTAATTATTACAACAAATGCAATGGAAATAGGTTTCACAACATAAGTAAAAGAGGTTACTTTTGAGTAAACCACATTTATAAACTCGTTCAACGAAACGAACCAAACCAAGTGATTTGTGACTTATTGCCAATTGTGATTCTTGCTATTTCTGGCGTGGATTTAATTAAATGTACTTATGACCCACAGACCTGCGTTCTACCTGTACGCGGTGCTGAAGGTGGCGTCGGGCGTCCTCATGCTCAGCATCGACCTGGAGTTCAAGCAGCCGGCGCAGAACCTTCTCGAAGACGTCATCTCCGTGTTCAGGAACATCGAGATCGTCGCGCTTTTCATAGCATGCTTCATAATGGGTGATTTATACCTAAATATAAAATATAAATATGAGGGTCCCTAACTAAGCTCTAGGCTTGTACTATGGGTATGGGTAGACAACGATATAAATACTTAAATATATAGAGAACTAGAGAAAGTATATAGAAAACATCTATGGCTCAGAAACAAGTACCTACTCGCGCTAGTCCATATCAGAAATTGAACCTAGGACCACTTGCTTCGTAGGCAGGGTCACTATCAACTAGGCCAACACGTCATCCGTCCTACTAGACCTTGTTATTTTAAATATCGAATCAAGCGAAAATGCTACTACTACATACTACTTTGATTAAAAGCAAGTAGGTATCTTTATTTCCGCGATGTTTTGTTGGCAGGCACGGCTTGGGGCTACATCGAGAGCTTCCTGTTCTGGCTGCTGCAGGACCTGGGCGCGTCGCGCTCGCTCATGGGCATCACCATCACGGTGGGTGGCGTGGCGGGCCTGCCGCTCCTCGTGCTCTCCGGGCCCATCATCCGCCGCCTCGGGCACGCCAACGTGCTGTTTATTGGATTTGTCTTCTACGCTATTAGGCTGCTCGGTAAGATAATTTAGATACGGTGAAGAAGTATTGATTATTCTTCAATTCGAACTTAGGTTCCAGTCCGAGCTAAAAACCAAAAACAGAAATAATCAATAGATTTGAGATGGTAAAAACATGGTAAAAAGCAAGCAAGCCAGTCATCAAATCAAATTAAAGGGTGCCACTAAGCAAGAAAAGTTTGTGACGGATACGAATAAAACTATTAGTAAATACTATAGTGTAATTATACTGGCAAATATTTGACAAAGTACCTACATGCATTATTTTTTAACCGAATCACAGCATCATGCCATGGAGTGTTTTAGAGGCTCCTATTTGTATGACATCGATCTTACGATAACTTTATTTAACATCTGTTTCCTAGCTGATTGATGCTCCCCGTGTTCCAGGATACTCGCTGATCTACAACCCGTGGCTGTGCCTGGTGTTCGAGGCGCTGGAGTCCGTGACGTCCTCGCTGTCCTTCACGGCGGCGGTGACGTACGCCGCGCGCCTCTCCTCCACCACCACCGACACCTCCGTCCAGGGCTTGCTCGGCGGGCTCTACTACGGTGTCGGTGCGTATTCACTCCTACACAAATCTTATGAACTGGGCCTGATAAGCTCTAGACAGTTATAATATCTTCTTCATCTTTCTAAATACATAAAATTCTCGTGCCACATTGTTTGTAACAAAACTCCTCCGAAACGGCTTGACCGATTCTTATGAAATTTTGTGTGTATATTCAGTAGGTCCAAGAATATGTTGTAAAGTGTATTTCATGAGGTTTGTATGAAAAATAAAATACAACTGGGCAACGCCGGGCGCGGACAGCTATATACATATACATAATTTTATGAAGAGGAAAGATTTGACTGTTTGTTTGTTTGCATTGAATAGGCTTCGAAACTACTGGACCGAAACCAATAGTTTTTCCCTTCCCACACCTGCAATTTAGTAGGTATATTAACGGTTTATGAATACGGTTTCCGTATATTCTTGAGTGAATGAAAGACGTGCGGTGGTTCACGGTGAAACCAATTCTCTATACAACACTAGTCATTGATGCCTTTCACACACTTACGTATTAACAGAGCCTTTTCTAGCCCGAAATTAGCGGGTCCTTGAATAGGACAGGTTCCTTTTCACGACCGTGTCGAATTTTACATAATAAGAGTAGCGGTCGCAGTTCGAAAATGTTTTAAGAAAGGCCGGAGAATAATAGTTAAGTTACTAACTATTTATTCTGAAAAAAAACATAGTTTCCGCAAAAAGAGCACAAATTATTTCTACGCAGATGAAATCGCGGATAAACACTATTTCCCAGTAATTCTGTTCACATTGGTCTATGTGATCTAAATTAAGCTTATGTTGTTTACAGGCAAAGGTGCCGGGAGTCTCATCGGAGGATACTTGATGAAATTCTTCGGGACGAGGCCGACATACCAAATATTTGCAGGCGCTACGTTCATTACCGGATGCATGTACTTCTTGTTCAATAGGTTCTACATAGGCAAGAGAGCCATGGGCGACGAGAACGACATCTGCAAGAAAAAGTCAGCAATCGCTGATGTAGAAGGCCGCGATAGTAACAACGTAGAAGCGGATAAAGGAAAACTGACGCTAGATGGCGCTAGTAAAACTGAGATTATTAAACCAGAGCCCGTTGTAATCGATAAACCGAATGTATTAGAAGTTAATCAAAAGGCTAAGTTGGTGACGGACAACACAGATGGCGGGAGCGACTCTGGCGTAGACAACCCTGCTTATACTGAAACGGAGACAAATAATGCAATGAAAACTGACATAAAAACCAATGGATAAGTCCTATAGTTTAACATTGAGGTTTTAATAATAATGTTGTAAACAAATTATTTTTTAAGTATAATGTTAATCCTCTATTAAGTTTATAAAGTGTATATAATAAATTATTTTAATTTAAGTATTCGTTTTCCGTCATTTGTGTTTGTAGTAGTGTGGGTATGAACAGTCACCATTTTATACATTATACAGGGTGCTTAAAATAAATCTGAACACGTCTCAATGAATTGCACAGAAGAGTCAAATTAAACTCCTTTCTCACTCGTTTTTATGCACTCGCGATATGACTAAAGCTGATCCCGGAAAATCTCGGTCCGGCCCATGGCTAGTATTTTTAAGAAGATCATTTTATTCAAAACATGAATAAAATAATCAATTTTCAAGTTCGTTTTTACGTTTCTTCAAATCCACAGGCCTCTTTTCAGAGCTGACACATTCTCATGAAATTGAGCTAAGGATCAACGTCGAAATAAAAGCTCACAAAATACTCATTGAAATCAGTTCACCGGATCGGGTCCCAGGCGGTAGTACTTTGATGGGGACCTATACTTTGGTATAGTTAGTGAGGGAAAATCATTGTTTAGGAGTTTCACAATAAATTACCCTAGTTAGGTATCGGTCGGGTAAAACGAAAAGTAGTCGCGTCGTCCCAAACTTTTCTTTACATACATACATACATAAACTCACGCCTTTATTCCCAGAGTGGGGTAGGCAGAGCTACAGAATTACCAACAACTCTAAAAGCTTGTTGATAATTCTGTAACTACATTTTGCACACTTAGGCTAAGATGTTTACGTTTAGGTACCTTTTATTTATTTATTTTATACCCTCGAAGCTCTGAACGCCACCGATTTCAGGGCCAGGCTGCGTCATTCAGAATTGGCCAACAACCTGGTTTGATTAAGAAGTAAGCTCAATAATTTCTATGACAAATCTTAAAGGCCAAAACATTTCAATAATCAATATATAACCTACCTGATCGAAAAGGTTTTTCCCCAGCAGTGAGCCTAAAAAATCTAGCGATATTTCGGTATTTCGGGATCTCAGTATATCGAGGTTAGAAGCCCTAATTGATTCCTAGGCCACCGTTATTATATATATTGATGCAAACATGTTTTGTAATTGTTTATGTGCAATAAAGAGTTTACATACGTACATACTATGGACTATGTTATAAGTGACGTTGTCAACCAAGACGTAAGAAACTTCTTAGGATTTGGTTTACAATTTCACGTGACATATTCATAGTAACCTAGAATTCAAATTGGTTGACTTGGGAAAATAAAAGATGTTCAGTCAGCAAGTAGGCTGCACTGTTAAAAAACAAAAACCTCGTTATACGTTAGGTGTGTCCAAGTAGTAAAAAAAATGTATGTAGTGTAGCACAAGCAAAGGGATTATGTTCGTACAAATAAATTTCTTTTCTGTCAGGGGTTAACATTTAGTTTTATTCGGCAGCGGCGCTATGAAAACACTTGGTAAAACAAGACTTTAAGCATTTAATGACATTGTGAATGTGAGATTACATATTTAAGATTTAAGATTATATATTTTTAATAAGTCACTACGCGAGGGCGTTGTTCCTAGTATCTGGAAGCAGGCTATCATTACCCCTATTCACAAGGGTGGTGACAAGAATAACATAAAATTGTATCGACCTATTTCTAAGTTATGTGTTTTCGCAAAGATCCTTGAAAAAATCGTAACTAAACAGTTAACCGCTGTGGTTTCACGACACATATCGGTATATCAACATGGTTTTTTCCGGGGTAGGAGCGTTGACACTAACCTTATCGAATATACTGACTTCATCACCAATGCTTTAGATTCTGGTTATCAGGTAGACGCCGTGTATACCGATTTCTCTAAATGTTTTGATAAAATAGATCACTATATCCTTCTGCAGAAGCTTTGTGAGATCGGTATACACGGTGACCTGTTTAGGTGGTTGAAGTCTTATATTGGTAATAGAAGTCAGGCTGTGGCACTCAAGGGCTTTATATCTAAATTTTTACCGGTTCCCTCAGGGATTCCCCAGGGCTCCCACTTGGGACCCTTCCTATTTGTGTTATATGTTAACGATATTGGCAGTTCCTTTCAGTCTTCATCACACATACTTTATGCAGATGATACAAAAATATTTAAGTTAATTAGGAATGTTCATGATTGTGTTCTGTTACAAACAGATTTATCTCGTTTTGAGGACTATTGCCAGCGTAATCAACTAATTCTTAACACCGATAAATGTTACACCATCACATTTTCCCGTAAGCGCGATCAAATTACATATAATTATAACTTAGGTGGAAATAGTGTCTCGCGTGTTTCATCGATTAGGGATTTAGGTGTTACTCTTGACGCTAAGTTATCGTTTAACGAACATGTGGATAATATTACTGCTAAAGCATATAAAAAATTGGGTATGATTTTACGTTTAAGTAAACCTTTTAAAAACATATTTACGCTAAAAGTGTTATATTATTCTTTCGTCCGTAGTATTCTGGAATTCGGTAGTGTTGTGTGGAGCCCTTGTTATGAAATTCACAAGTCCCGAATTGAAAGGATTCAGAAGATATTTTGTAAGTCTTTAGATTACAGAACCGGTCTCTACAACTATGACTACCTCTCGTCTGCGTCCCGTCACAGTCTCCCCCTCCTTGAAAAAAGAAGACTGTATCTCGATACTATATTTTTATTTAAAATTATTAATAATCACATTGACTCCAGCACTTTATTAGAACACATTTCATTCAGAGTTCCTCGTCTCCACTCACGTTCCAATCATATATTTAGTATCCCTCCTTGTGGCACTATTTATGCACAAAATTCGTATTTAAGGCGCTCGTGCACTCTTTATAACAAATCGCTTAATGAAGTTGATCTATTTGCTCATAGAATGTCGACCTTTAAAAACAAAATTCGCCAAATTTTATATTCTCCATAGTGGTAGCTTAACATTTTGTTTAAGATTATGTTGAACACTTATGTAGAACATTAGTATAATTAGTAATATAGGAAACTTTAGGCCTTATCTAAGTAATTTTGTTTAATGTAATTATTACTTTAAATGGCTGTTTGATTTCTGAATAAATTAAAAAAAAAAAAAAAAAAAAAAATATTTGAGAACTTGAAACTCAGCTAAAAGGCAATCGTGGTCGATATATCTCGCTGGAAATAGGTCTAACATGCTTGCTAACCTGAATTCCTTCTGCATTGTGATCCTCGCTCCAGAAATTTACATGGTTTTCGTTACTTTAGGCAAGCTGATGAATTATGTACTTGCAATCACTAAAGACTTACCCTCGTTAAGTTATAACCGTTAGTTTCATAGTGCTCAGTCCTACTTCTGAAAAGTTCTGGGTATACTCGTAGGCGTCAAATATTTAGTACCTAAGAGTAAGTACACTTGTGACACTTTCTTCACCCGGCCTGTTCGTGACATTGATTGTCTTGCTAATAGTGTAAATCACGGCGTGGACGCGCTGCCGGGATCGTGCCCGAGCCGCGCTGCTCCACATTCCAGGGTACCGCTAAAAATTATCACAATTTTACTCTCGGCTTATCAGTACCGTCAATATGGTCTCAAGAAACATTCAGTCTATTCATCATTTCTTATTTGGATCCCGAGTGAACTGCTCGTCAAAAACGTGGTAGATGAAGAAATAAAATAAAATGGCCAGAGTTAAAATATGTTTTAGTATATTAGTGTTTCTATATAGTGTTCACGCGTTGAACCTTCCGGGCCCGCTCGTGTACGTGGTGACTCCGTCCCCGCGCCCTCCGAGCGCCGGCGAGGGAAGATCTGCTCCATTCTACTACCACAACTGGATGAGAAGGATGGACTCGCCCAGGAACGATTCAAGTACTACAACTACGACGCCTAAGGTTGAAACGCCTGACCTTATATTTGCTGAATTCGAATCAGGCAGCGGTGACAACTATAAAAAATCTCTAAGGAACCTTTTAGAGAATGAAAAAATACTATCCCAGACGACAACGACTACGACTGAAACTTCGAAACCAATATACGTACCTGAAGATAACCCAGAAGAAACGCCGCAGGGAACTAACTACGGTGTTCCAGGCCAAATTAATGCAAAAGTGAAAGAAACTAATAAAAGTCCTCCTGATATGACAGACTATTTTGCACTTTATAATAATCTATACAACAATGACGCGGCTCCCGTTTATGTTCCATCAACCACTGCGTCTACGCCCCAGTCCACTACGACCACTACCACTGCTGCCCCAGAGATAAACAATGTGCAAGATATTTGGCACGTAATAGATAGCGAAAAATACAACCAACACAATCAATACGCTGGTAAATGGGAAGAAGTGCCCGTCGATTCCGAAAGTGATAAAAACGTTCCTGACAGTATGTTGCCAAATGAAAAAGCTCAAAAAGTGGATCAGGATAAAAATGAAGATATGATTGATGATAACTTTGCTTTACCAGGGTAAGTCGACTTTATTCGAACGTTTGTCACTCTTCTAAATTCAAAAGTAGAAAGCTAAATACGGTCGGTCGCGTCAATCGAACTCATATAAAATATGTAAATAACTTCTGTCAAATAAATAAAATGCTTTATATGATTGTCCACAGATTTGCAACAAATGCAGTAAATGGAGCTGAGAATGAATCACGCGCAATTCGAACCGAGCAAAATATTCGTTTCCCATATATAAATTTAAAACCTTTTCAAATGAAAAACCAGAAACAGTCGACACAAAATAGTTTTACTAACAGTAAGAAGGGTAACAACAATTTGTTTACGAATTTAGGTAACTTTCATGACATCAAAAATCCCGTCCGAGGAGAAGCTCATGATGTAATGCCGTCGCGTCAGCCGATTGATCGCTACAACCCCGCACAACCTTACCTGCCGCCTACGAAATACGGAATTAAACAAAAGGACTCCAGTTCAGATATCCCTACGAAATCAGTCGCTAATTTAGTTCCTCCACCGCCACCGGCTACTGGTAATGATTTCCCTTCCCCCAATAGTTACGAGTCATTTCCTCCCTACGCACCCGCAGATACGGACTCCGCCCCCGCGCCCGCTCCAGCCCCGCCAAAGCCCCCAAAGACAGGTTTTAAATATCAACCTCCAATGGACACATCCGATGACTCAGGACCAACATATGATTCGCCTCCAGATGACTCAAATGATGACAGTCCACCCATGGACCTGGGCTATCGGTATAAACCACCGTCGCCTCCAGCTCTACCATTTGTACCGACTCTTCCACCTGTATCTAAACCATTCAAAGGTTATTCTTACGACCAACCACCGATGTCTATGGATACCCCGCCTGAAATGGACACTCCAGGTTTTCAAGGTTATAATTACAACAAACCTAAGCCAGCCGCTCCACCGAGCGATGACCATCCACCAAGTGCGAGCTATGGCCACCACGGACCACCGTCATATCACGACTCCGATTACCCTGAGCTTATTTTCAATAAACACCACGGTGATATGGATGATAGTAAAGGAGGAGACGATATGAAAGGAAATGATATGGGAATGATGCCTCCTCCTCCGCCGTCGGATATGAAACCCGACATGGACTCCGGGCCACCCCCAGATCAAGGATTTCCTCATGATTTTCCTGGAGATTTTAAATACCACCACGATTTTGATGATCACGATTTCTATCATCATCATCATCATCATCCTAAGCCGACGACAACGACTTCAACAACGGAGACACCTCGTGTTAACAGGTACAGTTACTATTATTTAGGCAAAAAACTGTATTACTTGCCGCTGTATTTCAGCATTTACTTCATAGTGTACGTCGGAGCTTTGATTATCAAGGCGGTCCTGCGGCACAAGATAGTGTACCCGAACAGCTGGCGGCCCAACGACCAGACCGCGGGCTTCTTCTCGAAACGTTCTGTGGAATCGTGGGATCTCTCAAATGAAAATCTACACGAGGTTACCGGCAGAGTTACAGCAGCTATCGGGAAAGCGGCTGAAAAGTACATGAACAAAGGAACTAAAGAAGAATAGGTATATTCTCTTACAGGGCTAAAGTGTAAATAGCTAATATAGAATAGCTTTAAATTAGTAACTTTAAAATTGTTGTGAACTGGACATATTTAAATAGCCTTAAATTGTTAATGTTTGAGTATAGTTCATTGCCACAACAATCAAAGCTGTGATTGTTAATAAAGAGAGGTGATGAGAGGATCGCGGTTGTGGAATCGAAAACCTATGGTGTAGAATAAGTTATACGAAAGTATCTATAAGTAATTGCCATTTTGTATTGCTCAATAAATTATTTAACATGATAATTACATGTGTCTAATTTATTACACTACTAGCCTTTTCTCGAAACTGAAACTAACACAATGTTAAAAGAACTTTATGGCCGTCAACGATCTATAAACTATCTACGTAACAAAACCGTGGATCAATTGAGGCGTTAATCCGTGAAAACGGAACCAACCTTTTTTTATAAGAAATCCAAGTTTCGATCATCTCCTTCTTTCCATCCGGAACAATAATACAAAGCGACGTGGCCTGCTCTGCTTTTGTGTGAGGGCTTTGTATATATATACAGCGTGTGTATTCCATGCGAACATAAAATTTTAATCGGACAAACATTTAAGTATTGTTAAGCGTCTATAGGTATTAAATTGTAAAATTATTTTGAACGTTATTAGTTTTAAACTTTTTCGCGCAGAAATGCTTTAAATGCAAACATTGATTCGTCATGCCCTGAGAAGTAAGATGACATACGATGACGATTAAGTCTCCTAGTAACGATTTTTCATAGACACAAAAAGTATCAGAATATTATAAGCATTCAACCATTGTTTATTACCTAGACTTCAATTAATACAACACTTCCTATATGACCCTTGTTTTAAGATTAGATTTACTTAACTTAACTTGAAAAGGTGGATTTCATACTTCGAATGTTGCGTTTCTACAATAAATGTTAATGTCGTCGTTTTGAACCCGTTGGAAAACCTTACCCCACAAATTATTAACATTCATCTCAACTACTTGTACTGTGTCTCAACACATATAACTCAAATGAGAATTAATTAATATATTTATATACAATATTAGAGGGGTTTTCTATATTTTATACAAAACCAATGAAAAAGGTTGATTCGGACCAAATGAAGGTTATTCCTTAATTTTATTATAATTATTTAATTGTAACATATTTATTTAATCTGACTACAGGGATCGATTTGAGAAGCCTATTCCCCGAAATGGTTTTTCAATTTTCATACATTGTCAAAAATTGGTGTACTCCAATTGCATGGCCTTCTTTCGGACGGCCGGCGTAAAATAGCGTTAAAAAGTTGATGCTAAATCCGCGTGGCTGCGTTAACGTTGCGTCAGCGTATTTTAAGCTTCGGTGTGGTCGATTCATAACGCTGAACGTTCTTTGACGAGTTCCGAGCGCGGCGCTATTCACCCGAGGGCATGATAAGGGGTTACAGGATCAGCGCAGCGGATACGAATCACCATGTGTCAATTTGATCCAGACTTCGCCATTGAACTCGCCTATGCTAAGATAAAAAAATATTATAAATCAGCAAAGTTTACGTATAAGATGGTCCCTGTGACAGCCCTATTTCGTAATTTCTTTTATCTACACATATATAATAAGTCGTCTATTTTGCGTTCAAAACCAGCATTACCTGTGGTAGTAGGTGACGGCGATGACAGCTGTTAATTTTGGAAGATGTTCCAAATTTGGGCCTCATTACCCTTACGATATTCGATAACGTAATGAAATTACGTTACAGCTGTCATCGCTGTCACCTACTACCACAGGTAATGCTCGTCATTTGCCTTTCGGCATCTGAACATTCTGAACCCATCTTAGAGTAGGTACTTATAAATAATATACCTATGTGGAGACAAAGCATTGTACGCGACTCTGCGTAATTGGCATTACGTAACCGTCACGTCTCTGAGGCTGTTGTTTATCTTAGAAGCGGGTTGAAAGTGATGCATGTTATAATCCTAGGGAAGAAAAGTAATTTGAAAAAGGAACTATTTAAATGGACCTGTGCATATTGATGTGCCGTTCCCGGGAATATTCCCTAGGTGGGAAAATTACCGGGAATATTCCCAGGAATATTCCCACACAAAGGGAACATTGGGGAATTTTGAAAGTGTATAGGTTCACATATTGTGTGATTGAGGATTATATCAAAACGTTATTCATTAAACTATTTACCGAGACATTAAACAGTGTAACTCACTTGCGAAAGTAAATTCCCAATGTTCCCGGGAACATTCCCAATATTCCCGGGGTATATTCCCAATATTCCCAGGAATATTCCTATAATTGCTAGGAAAGTTGAATAAAACATTTTTTTTTTATTAGCAATAACTATACAAATCATCACAGTTTCATTAAAAATCACAGTAAATCATGTAAGTACTTTGGTTTTTGTAGTGGTGCAGTTTTTATTACGATATAAATATTAGGAGTATTAGGACGAATCTGACAATTTTTTATGCATTCGTACTGCACCGTTAAAAAAAGACGATGATAAAAAAAAATACCAACACATGTTGGATATTCATAAAGATTTAAATTTAACAAAAATGCACAATCAGTATAAAGAAATAACGTATTCATTATATTATCTACAAGGAAAATTTCCCTTTCTTTCAAGAAGCTCCGTAAAATAGAAAAAAGATAGAGGCAAGAGTAAATGTAAATTTTCTAGGAACATTTATTCTTAAATTAACAAAACCGTTACATATTATTGATATAATCATCACAGTTGCATTACAAATCACAAACAATATCAAATAATTAAAATCTCACTATTGTCGTTAAAAACAAACTAAATACCTAAAGTATAGCAAAGCGTTACGAGTACAAAATCATCACAGTTGACTTACTTACTAATCACAGTGTATAAAAATAAAACTAAATAGTTAACTTTAACATTAATACGTGACTTTATTGTTAACTGTATGAGTAGTGAAATGTTCAAACACTTTACTTTTCGGTCTCATGACTCAAGCACATCTAACGCACGTGTTGATAGCACCAGATACTTTAGAAGACTGAAAAAGTGCAACAAGTTTTATCTTTTTAGAGGAAGGGAGACAGCCATTGAAAGAAAGGGACAGAAACTTAATACTCAGAAACGGTACCTATCGCAAAAAGAGAAACGATTTTGTGATGCAAACAAAAGCTTAAATGTTATGATACAAAACATGAATAACGTGTATCTAGTAGGTATAACACGAGGTTTTTAGCAAAAGTAATTTAATTCTGCTGAGTACTTCATTATTAACTAAGTTTAATAAAAAATAAAATTGCCTAATCTGTATTGCAATATTCCCCATAGGAAAATTCCCATTCCCGGGAATATTCCCACGGCACATCACTACCTGTGCAGTAGCAGAAACCTATAGGTACAGCCTCTTTACCAGTTTTCCTAGAAACTACTATGATGTATTCAAACTTTAAAATACAATAATATTCACTGATAATATATTTAACATTAGCTTAATCGGTTAACCAGTCAATTAACGATCTACGAAATAAAAAAAAATAAAAAAAAATGCTTCTAAACGTGTCCGTTATTTTCGATCCCTAGCTAAAATTATCGAAAAGATAAAGATATCACTTTCTTTCTCTCAGTCATATGGTAAAAAGGTCCTCATAAATAGGCATACCTTACTTATTAACTTACACCAATTGCTATCAAAACATCAGTCGGCCGGCGTCGGTTCCAGGTTAACTAGTGATAAGATAGACCAGACCAACATTGTATTAATAAGTTGTATTAATTGTACTTATTAATCTGTGTCACTTTGAATCTCGCAATAGGATGATACCCCAAAACTATGACAACACAAGTAGTACAGTCAGCATCATAAATATGTATACATTAACAACGTTTCAGAAATATATATACAACTTTATTTCCTTGCAGTAGAGTCGTGTTTCCATATTTTTGAAAGTTTAACTGTATCCATATTATTAGACGTGACTGTACCTAACTAAGTTTTGTAAACACACTGACGTATGCATATATTGAAGTTAGACTAGCAAGTGAAATACTCGGGCCGTGCATATCTGAGTCACTTCGCGACGATATTAATAAAACAAATTAAACAAAGTTGGGGCGCTGTGACAAGTGATGTAAATCAAATGCACTGTCACACTTTCTATTTTTCTTAGTATCGCGTAGAAGACATTGAAGTGCTAAATTATTAGCCTGATAACCAGCTTCAGGTAGAAAATTGTTGTTAATTTTTAAACCTATAAGCGCTAACAATATTAAATTTATCTAGATATTGCCGAATGGAGAAAGTATTGTTCAAATGACATACATATATTGTACGTGTCATAACTAAATGAAGGAAATGAAATTTGCTATTAGGTACAATACTTACCGTCGAAGTGGGAACGTCTGTTCCCTAAAGGTTTATCTCTAAATGTTTTATCTCATATACAGGGGGACTTAAAATTCTAAATATTTTTGAATAGTAGGCAGGGTCGGTGATCCCAGTGCAGTTAGTTTTTAAGTTAATATTTGACTGAGTAGCTGACTGACTTATCATAGCCCTTCATGACGTTGCTCTCAGTGTGCCCCATCTCAACTACTTCATTTATAGCATGTGTCACAACGAAATGTAAATAAGCAATTGTACCTGTTTCTAATCATGGTCAAAAATTATTCATTTAGAACACTGAGACTTCTGTAATATGAATGAAAAGACGGTTTCTGTGAAATAATTTTAAAATGAAACTTACGACTTACGATTATAATTTTTACTCATCAGTCTCGCACACAATTAAAATAAGTATCACTTTTACATTATACTTATTTCACAAGAGCATGACTTTTTTATGGCTTTACACTGAAAAAATAAATGGGTTGATTTTACTAAATTACATACACATACATACATAAGCTCACGCCTTTATTCCCAGAGTGGGGTAGGCAGAGCTACAGAAAAACTAACAACTCTAAAAACTTGTTAATAATTCTGTAACCACATTTTGCACAATTAGGCTAAGATGTTTACCAGTGTATTAGTGACAGGTTGCAAGCCCATCGCCTAACAGTACTACAAGCCTTTATTCCCTTAGTCGTCTATTACGACATCCACGGGAGGACATGGAGTGGCACTATCTATTCTTACCCCGCAACCACGCGGGGATTTTACTAAATTGTATGGTTAAAATAAGATCTATACGTGAGTTTGGTTGAGTTAACCACTAAAAAGGTTCAAGCAACCTTTTCAGTGTGTTGTTTTTACAAAGGTTAGGCGTTACCTCAACCAAACTCGGGTAGGGCCTGAAATTTAGTTAAATCAACCCGTTCGGTTTTTCAGTGTAGGGTTAACGACCATACATGCCACCCGCCGGTCAGTACCCAGGCTCTGAGACCTTTACTCATTTACAATTTCAAGAATGCAAGTGCATTGCGATCCCTGAGGACTTAAGTATATAGAATGCCGCAAAGCAAGTAGTAAGTGTAGAAATTATTTCACTGGCTGTCTTAGCAACACACCGGAACACAATACTGCCTTCCTTAAGGTGGGTCTACGCTAGACGAACCGAGCACGAGCGAAGCACGAGCGGAGCCGTTCTCGGTTTCGTCGTTCGCGGCGTCAAGTGTGGACGTACAACGAACCGCACTGCGAGCGCGAAGCAAATCCCTTTGTGTTCGTCAAAAAACCGACAACCGGCGGAACGCAAACGAGCACGAACGAATGGCTCGCAGCGCGCTCGTTCGAGGCTTGTAAGTCGGTACACATTAGACGAATTGTGTTCGGCTCGTGCTCGGTTCGCCTAGCGTAGACGCACCTTTAGAAAAAAAGGCGTTTGTCTCATAGAACCGCGTATGTATTAGTGACCTTACTTCTTAAGACGGAGGGTTAAATTTACTTTGTCTATCAAATTGCGCATGCATACTTTTTGTTTAGGAGGGACGAATGGTAGTCTTAATATCAGTCTAACGTAACAAAAACCTCAATAAAATTACTACATGAATACTTCTTACAATAGACATATAATTTCCGTTGTACATACTAAACGTGTATGTATAGCTCAGGTCAGGACCGGGAGTTATGGCGGTACGTGGAGGAAACCCTTGTTAGACTGACATGATAAAGATGATTACGACGCTCGTGAGTAACCACATTTATTCGAAACAGGACCAACGCCTCAGCCCTAGCTTACAAAGTATATAACACCGTAAAAAGGTACAGGTCTAATGGGGACGGCATAGGGTCGAAGTGTATCCGTAAGGACCCCACCAATAAGATAAAATAATGGGGAAGGCACACCTAATCAGTCAGCATGCTAGTGGCAATACAATATATCTATTACGCATATTATCACCAAATTCAAATATTTGATGATGCAAACAGTAAAGCTTTCCCTTTTAGATTCTTGTTAGCGGCATGTCCAGGACTAAACTAGATCAAGATTTGCTGAGCGGTTAATGGGGCAGATCTGCGGCGGCTTCATGACAATTAATTATCAATATTACAGGCGATAACTGATGCGCGGCGCGAGGTGTTACACTTGTCTTTCAGGCTACCCGGGGTGACCGTCGCCTTTTTAGCTGACTTCCAAAAACGGAGAAGGTTCTCAGTTCGCTGTAAACTTTCTTTTACACAACATTTGAATATTAATTAAGCGTTTAAGTTAAGTTTTCCTCCAACTACTTAAACATTTGAATATGTGCTTAAATTGTGTATTAGATATGGTGCTTGCCATTAGATTGTCACAATTTGTAGAGAGTCTTATTAAAACTTTTGTGTGTTCGGTGTCGTCCCCGCTGAAAGTATAACAACGCATGTGTAAATTAAATAAGCACGGCACTTGAGAGCACTACATTCTCGCCATATTTACACTATTCATATTTCAGAAGCTCTCTTTCCGAGGTTAACCGGAGCGCGACTTTTCGAATCGGTCAGTCGTCTTCCAACTCCCGCCCGAGAACACCCCGAGAATACAGTTTGAAACTGAAAGTTGATTGTGAAACCACATGGCGTAACGTCTGGAGGGAATCTCTGGCTAATTTGAACGTTAAATCCTGGTGATAATGGTGTCCCGTGGGTGCGTGCTGACGCTGCACGCAGTGGTGTGGGCGGCGGCGCTGGCGCTGGCGCTGCGCGCGGCCGGCGCGGGCGCGGCGCGGTACGACACGGCCACGCCGTATACGCCGCCCTATTCCAAGTACAAGTACATACCTTTAAGGTAAGTGTTAAATTTACGTGTGCTACATGTGTCCTTCAGACAGAAACATTAACAAACCGTCGCGTCAGGGGTTGGAAGCTTACCACTAGTGAAGCAAAATTAATTGCTGAGTGATTTCCCTTATGCCTCATTTGAACAGTCTAAAATTATTAACAAATGTTATTTTTTATTGAACACTTCAAATTTTAGGGGTTCTTTTTCCTACACGAATTACTTAACCTTGACGTTTTCTTGTATGTTACTGCCTTTACTCAAACCAGTAAGTATTCTGTAACAAGGCTTTGACACCTTTAAGCCAAATACCGTTAACAACGTAGACAGTTAAAATTTGGGTTTTGGAATGTAGCAACCTTACGCGCTTTCGCATAGAGAAATGAATAAAAACGTAATTATGGCCTTAATTGAAGCAACGTTAACTTTTTCCTTAGTGTAACGAAAATTAGTCATACAAACCATATGGCTAATTTTCGTTGCATAAAGGAAAAACTCAAGGTGTTTTAAATTGAGTTCTTAACTACGTAAAACATCTTTAAAATTCACCCTATGTCAATTTCATACGGTTTGTTAGGTTTAGAAACAGCCCAATAGTTGTAAAAAAATATAAAAATTAAACATCCTGTTCAAATTCTTTGCTAGCGCAGCGTAACATTTTCAATTAAATTTTTTAATCTTTTTCTAATTGTCCGTAGATCGAGCTTCGACGGGTACGACCCTGGGTTGTCGGAGGCGGCGGGCGCGCCGGCCCCCGCGGGCGGCGGCGGCATGGCGCCCTCCGAGCTGATCCTGACGGCGCTGCGCACCGCGCTCGACGTCGTGCGCAACATCAACCTGCAGCGCGCACGCGCGCGCGCCCCGCCCGCCAACACCACCACAACAATTGTAAGTTACCAAAGGTAGCTTTAGTAATGATGATTTTAGATCGATCGAATTCAGGGAACCCGAATTATGTTTCACACAGAACAGGTTTTCAAGTTGAGTTATATTTGAAATTTACCTACTTTTGTAGAAGAGGTGCGTACCGTAAAACGGGGTGAGTCCCTATACAACCTAAAATAAGTCATAACTTGTTACAAATAAGAACAAGTATTAAATGGACAATAACAACGTTACGTCTATTGGAAATAATTTCAGTCTTATAATTAGTATCATATGCTTCGTTTTAGATTGTGTCCCTTAATCCCTATACAGTATGTAAACTTACTAAAACCATTTATTTGAACCCGAGCATGTCTAGGCGATAGATAAGGTTGGGGTATATAAATTATTGAAATCTTAACACTTTTTCAAATTTAATCATCAATCATCATCATCATCATCATCATCAATTTAATCAATCTGTTACGATGAAAACATTACATACGGGTCTTATAATGGGCATTGAACGACGATGTAAACATTACCCATGTGTAATGATAATACTTTTAGGGTTAACCGACTTTGAAAAAGGTGAGATGCTATAATTTTTATGCAATGATAAAATTAAAAATAATCGACACACACTAGCAAAAAATGTGGTAAAACACTTAACTCAACTAGCCTAGCAACTGGTTGAAAGAGATGGTTTTAGTAAGTTTACATACTGTATACTGACCACATTTTACGGTATAATACCTACTAAAGCCGTGAGTTCGATGTTCATAGCGTAGTTAGTATTTTTTAAAATTCCAAAAATATCTCTAATACCTACTTAATTAGTGCATTCACAAGCTACACGACTATCGAAGTTTAAAAGTTGCGACGACTTCATCTTTTTCTTTTGTTTTCGGCACGAATTACCAGTTAAAGGAATGAAGTATTCAATTTATTTAGTTAGTTACTTTACTTTGTAGTAACCATCCAAATATCATAAGTCATAATGTAACATATAGCAGCACCTGACGTAGTTCTTTAAGAATTGTACGAGTATAAGCTCCGCCCCGCAATGGCAACTGAATTAGCAGTTGCACTGTCCACTGGTTCCAATATGTTATGGTAACCGGGTCAGCAACGGTACCCGCTGAACTGGGTGACCCGCTAACTGCGACACCCTTGTTTGTGGAACCAATCATCTAGCTTCACACAGGCCTGTTAATCAGCCTTGGGTTCTCAACGGGAATCGGGTCTTAATCATAATTGGGAACTATCAGTTCACTACCTGACAACCCGTCTTATACTTTGCCATCACTTGATTGATTTGCTGTATGACTTTTTACGATACAAACAACCTTCATCGAAAATGTCTAAGGATCAATGATGTTCTTAAATTATTTTGATATTCTGCAATGTATCGCAAAATATTAATAGAGATATTTATATACCTTCGACATTCATGATGTTGTGTATTTGAATTTAACTATCATATCCTCATTCTCCAGTCTACCCTCAATCTTAAGTAGTGAAATCTTATCGCGTTATTTAATATTGAAAATTATTTAACATTTTGTTTGTTTTGCATCTGCGTTCTTTTGATTTTAATATGCTTGTTGCTCGTTTCATGCTTTTCAAGCGCAATTTTAATTTTGTGACTCATTGAAATTACCTTATCGATTATAGTTCAGGAAATATGATTTGGCCGTCTGTTATCTACTTTGCTATCTTTTTTTCTGCGTTAACACTTAAAGGACCTAACCTTAACCTTAACCCTAACCTTTCAACCCACTGCGTTGTTTGAAGAACGAGGGCAGTTTTACGATTAAGTACTTTTTTGTTTGATGTTAATAAAAACGGCAAATTTTCTCAACTATTGTCTACTTTCAGCGTCGACGTACTAGATCAAAGAACGGCACGGCCGGCGAGAGCGGGCGCGGGTTCGAGGATTACTACGACGAGCACCACGAGCACCCCGAGACCACCACCACGGCCAAGCCCATGAAGCAGGGCCGCTACACCGACCCCTGGGCCGGCTACTACGACTGGATTATAAACGAGGGATCCTTCAAGTTCTGGAGCGTGTTTCAGGTTGGAAATCTGTCTTATTGCCTAACCATCAAAATATCGGCTTTTGTCAAGCTTGTTATTTCCGGCTCAGTTAAGTACAAAAGAAAATTAAACATAATACAAAGCAGTAAGCCGATAAAAGATGCCCACAAGAGACAGTCACGATCGTCATCACTTTTCACTCGTGATTGTGAATGACCGCGACTCTGCTTTTATATTAAATTGTCACAGGCGCCAAATTGAAGTAGCTTAGATTGAATTTGTGTTCTATGTGATATTCGCTCAGATTGAAAAACTGCCATAAGCATACAAATGAGTCTGACCTCAAGCCCACCGTAGCGCAACGTAGCGAGAAAATATTATTGTTAATTAAATACTTTGTGTAAAAAAATGACGTTTACCTACGTTGTTACTCCGCGAGCAAAAACGTATAACGAGGGACATAGTAGTCATAACATTGACATAGTTTTGATGTTTATCCGGCATAGGACGGTGGTCGTCAAGCATCGGCGCCGCGGTGGCCAAGGATGATAGGTGCGAGGACCTTGCGCGTACCGTCTGACTATAGCCGACCTGCAACAATAATGTTCATTTTGACTTGGATTTTTAGGCTTGGCACAGACTTAAAGCTCCCAAAAATAGACCATATTTAGAAAAATCATTTAAATTTTGTGTAAAGATCGGACGCGAAATTTAAAAAAACTAATCAAAATAAATACTCGAAACAATAAAACTTAAGATAATCTGCCAATGAAATAGTGGTAGTTCAGTAAACCTTAAAAAATGGTTTATGAAAGGACATACTTAATACATAGTAAAAATATGATATAGACCTATCCCAGGCCTTAATTTTGCATCACATAGGCAGGCTAGCTACAACAATATAATTATGCAATGTCACTTTATACCGCTAAAACGTTTTTTATTTTTTTCCCTACATGCATGCATTAAGAGGAGGGCGTCTTCGTGAATTAAAAATACAATTTACATAAATACCTAACATGCTATCGGATTTACTTTTGTTACGTTGACGATAATAGCAGTGATTTTGTCCCTCACACCACCGATTGCGATTTTATCAACCGTTGATGCTACGTGATTCCCTCTTCCAATATTTGGAGAGAGTCGGGACGGCGGCAATTGAAACCTCCGAAGACTGTTGGTCAAACACTCTAAGATTCATGGCCCTTTCATACTAACAAAAGGAGGTAAACAGGAAAATTTACTCGAGAGCTCTGGAAGTCTCCTTCATAATTTTCATTAGCAGTCACACCTATGGTGATGTCATATTGGTCGCCTGAAGTATTTCAGCCTTAAGTTAATATTTATTACAATATGTAGGTATGTGTTTGTAAGGCCATTTCGAGGCAACTTATAGAGTCGGGCAATTAGTCTTCTGTTTGATTGCTCCGCGACGTTGTGTCTTACGATAGGAGGTCATTCGTATAGTGTAACACCATCATTTATGAATATGGCATTGTTTTTTGTGAGCAAAATGTACATACATGTTATTTCAATAAACATTTGTTTTCCTTTCCAGCTATTTACGGCTGCTCTACTTTTGTACGCGTGCTTCTCGGCCATTTACTACGCGAAATTCAACCCGATCCTGCCGGATTACGACAGGGAGTACGATGACTATTTCCTGGAGAGGACCGTGGGAAGGAAAGCGAGAAGCCTGTCCCCTTGGGATATGCCGTCGGGGCTGAGTTGGATAAATCCGAGGACTTTCCAGTTCATTTTAGACGCGATATCGACCCACTACGAGCAAGATTAAAAAGTACGTCGGTGTTCAGTGCTCCGAAGCTGATACCAAGTAGCTCCAATATGAATCTCTTTCATCTTGAAACTGCCAAAAGTAATGATTTTGTAAATGGTGATTCATTTTGAAAGAATCCATATTGAATGCCTGCCGGTTTTTAGCACGTAGTCTACCAACCAAGTATGTTAACTTTGGCAGATAGTTTAATAACAAACTCTTGAAGTAAGGCAACGACGGCTCCATGACAAGTTGAAATAGATTAGCTTGCGTTCTTGTTGCCCAACATCTAAAACCATAATTTAGGCTTGATTTGACGGAACTTACGAATTGCATTATTATGTGTTTATTTATTTAGGATAGGAACGTAAGTTTAGAAATCGAAAAAAAAACTGTATGTAAGTTCTCTTTGAGTCGAGCCTCGTCTTATGTGATAGCATTCCTAGGTGTTGCAGAAGATTTAGTTAAGATAATAATTTGTAAGTCGGTAAGTATATCGTATTTGCTCAAGTCTAGTTCCTGAATTCGTCATATAATATGTTATTTAAATCTTAAATAATAAATGGAATAATCTTTAAGTACTTGTAATTTATTTGGTGTATATCTTTAGTACAATAGATGTACTATCTACTTGTCATGACAATGACATGTTGGTAACGTGCGTCATGTTTGAGGTGTCCTATACATACAAATGTAAATTGTGGTCAACTCGTTCGTCGGCACTAAAATATGGGTTTCTCGTAGCCGTGACTTTTATGTGATGTAACGCCCGCATTGCTTATTGGAAAATAAAGGTTTAACGGCTAAACCTTAACTCTAAGGCGCGGCGCACACTGCCGGGCCCTTAGCTCAGGCGTTCCTGACTCTCATTATTTTATGAAATGAGAATAATAAATAAATAACGAGGAACACATTTGATTGAATTGTACTAACAAATTTCTATATTTATGTTTAATTAATTATTGTAATTAGTGGTAAACTCTGTACATATCATTTTACAAGACCTATTGTTTTCAAGTAATCACATAATAACCACGATTTTGTAGAGAATATAGGATGATACTAAAAATATAACCTCGGTCAATACGTTATTGAAAACAAGGGTGCCTAATTGTCACCAGAGGCCCTTGACAGGATGCACTACGCTAACTAGCGTTGATCACGTGCACTTTTCGTATCACGTGATCAACCAGTGACGCGATTAGTTTCAAAAAAAATACGAATAGAAACGCTAGTTAGTGTAGGGCATCTTGTCTGGGCCCTCAGGAGACTTAGTCGAGATGCAAACGCTACTAACGTTATGATTTTCTATCGCTCAAAATGTATGGAATGACAGTTGACCACGTGATTTATCGTGACGCACAATTATTTCATCCATATCTTTAGCAATAGAGAAGAAAAACTTTAGTTGCGTTAGCATCTTGGCTAGGTGTCCAGCTGTGATAGGAATATTATCAAACTTGCGGTCAGATGACCACATTCTTAGACCTCTAGTAATAGAGACGTATATTCTTAAGCTCAATGTTGGATAATATAAAATTGCTGATCACTCTACAGTAAATGATCGTAGTTTATGGGATTTTTTAGTGTTTATTTGTTTTTTAAACAGCAATAAAGAGAGAAATTGCTTGTATCCTTAACTCTGAACGAATATAAATGTTACGCGCATCAATAGACCTTGACGAATGTTTGCATCTCACTCAGCGTAGGCGCGCCCGGGTATGGTTTGTAAACACTGTCAATATATTATGGTCACCCATATATATAAGTGAGCACTTTAAAACCACGGCAGGTATCTAGATGCACGGCAGTAAATTCTGACAAGTTCGAAAAAAAAGTCGAGCGACACTGCATATTTACATGAACCCATTGAGGCCATTTTTCCGCCCTCATTACTTTTTGCCCGGTGCATTTAGGAACCTGATTCTTTTACACTATTACTTAATCCTATGACCAAGTCCAGTCAGACTATCAAAGTTCTATAATGATCTTATAAAAAGTTGTTAATTTCTCGAAATGTATTTGGTACTGACTGACTCATCATAACCTATAGGATACTTCCTGATGACATAGAGCCTCGAAATTTGTAAAATCATTATCCCGTATTAAAATGTATGAAACTGAAATGCGTAACTAGATTGTTTTCATTCTGACTAATTTATTGCCACTAACTAAATGCATTGTGAGCTATATCTTGACAGTTTTCTATATAGTATGTTACAATACCATGTTTTAACAATATGTTGGGCTCAAAATGCATTTAGTGGCAATAAATTGGTCTGACCGTTAACCATCTAGTGCCAAACTGGCATCTTTTTCTAGATAACAGTACTTTTGGTGTGTCATGAGAAATTTGCCTATTTATTACATTTACATTTTTGGTGGGATCCTTTGTGGGTGGGTCCTTTTACTATCTGTATATATGTTATACACTATAAATAAGTAGTAGAATTAGGTATATCTAGCCATCACGCTAATAGAATATAGGAGCCTAGAATATAAAATTCATTTCGGACAACAAGGCCCATAATTACAAATACCTTGAAGACTAACATACATAACAGTATATAATGACCAAAACCGATAATGATGAGGTAGAGCTTGTATTCCTAATAATCGAAAGAGGACGAAGATTTCAAGACATTCAGTTAAAAGTTTAAGGTTATTTTTTTTTAAAGTTATCATAAGTGTTAAGTAAAAAGTCAGGGACTTAGGCAGATTGGACTTACAGTTATCTTTTCAGTTGACTTGGTTGACTTTCAGTTATTGAATTGAATCCTACTGAAAATAAAAAGGGTACATAGAATTCGAGAGACTTGACCATGTCTTTGATAATAATGAAAAAGCCCAAATTATTGTGATGTATAACTATGTTCTATAACAATGTGTGGATGTGTCGGTATGCGCGACGCCTAGCGCTGCGCCGGGCGGGTCCCGGGTTCGACGCCCGGCCGCAGGCTCCTAGGATATGCACAGGACGTCGCTCGCTCCCCACTGTACCGCCACGACATAATTCTATACCCGCACTCTATAATTACTAGCTACACACTAATGTGTAAGGCGTGTTTCGTTTTTAAGGTTTAGTGCTGGAAGGGTCTTTGTATTGTTTTGAGAAGCATTACAATTATTTATTTTAGCATTTTACTTACTTTTGTTTTTTTGTTTACAAATGAAATTGCTTGCAGAAATCTGACTAACTAATACAAAATATGTTAAATAGCCTTAAAGCAACGGATATTTACCGTACCTACCCAAGGGTACAGTGGTAAAATAAATTCGTTTCGGTCGAAATACAACTTCATCTATAAGATTATGTAACGCATCCTACTTTATTGGCAACTTTTAATAAAGTGGCGCGAATTAAAACGACTACATTTCCTGTTAGTATGATGTAAACAAGGATACATTACAGTGCGTTTAAAAATGAAAAAGCGAAGAAAACATGTATCTTTACCACGAATCTTAAATTTTCCCGCAATCCGTGAATTACTACTCGATATCACTGCAACTAGTGCATTTCGACAAGACCGTATGTCTGGGAGATAGCGATCGTTGAGCGATCGATTAAGCTATCTCCGCCGCCGGCCGCAACACGGTTCCGAACTGTTGCGGTTTGCTGTCCATTGCCCGCATTCATCTGTGCTACAATTACTTTACTTGTAGTTCCATGTAAACCAAACAGATTGAATATAAGTATATTTGTGCTACGCTTGAGGGAGTCTAAAGCCTCTTCATCTCGGCCGGGTTCGCAAGGCAGTTCAACGCTCAAGTGCAACTCGGACGCACACCGAACGAGTCTGTAGCGGTGCGCGGCTGCGCGGCTCCTTGCGTTCCACATTCGAATTTCGAAAATCGAACGAGCCTATCACCGGCTGAATACGATTTGGGGACGCGTTTGTTTTGCGTGTAACGAAACTAGTGAAGTGATTGGACGTTACGTTTGAATGAGATTGCGCTGGACAAAACGTGTTGTGTATATTGGTATTAATACAAAGGTAAATTAATTTAACACAATATATATAAGGTTATATTACAGTTCATCAGTATGATTATATTTTAAGTGATCATTTATTTATTTAAGGAAACGTAAGCACAACGCTTCCACGTTAAAAAGACATCAACGGGCACCTTTCGACGAGCTTTACTCGTATAACTGAAAACTTTTGCTCATTACACTTTGATTTGATTTTCGCTTGTTATAAATATATTTTTAATATCTTCATAAATGTTTATTTAAAACATAATGGTTTAGTGGGTTACAGTGACTCGTGCGCACACATATCCAGTCTCTTATTTATCTTAAAATTACTCGGTACCGTTACCGTTATTTTTCGCGTAAGTATTCGCAATGCCTTTTATGAACTGAATAAATTATTGGCGTAAAACAGTTGAGCAGTAATTTCATAAATTCTCTTGTATACCTTTAGTTTCATTACTGTTTTGAAGCTCATACCTATTTAAAGCTAAAATTAAGCAAGCACAAACGGGAAATATTATCACGGTCGCTTACGTTTGTCATTATTTCAGCTTTATTATGTACCCTCATATTCTTCCCTATAACAAACAATACCGTAAAACGGGGTGAGAAGGAATTAAAGGGTGAGTAGGGACATGAACTAAAATAAGTCATAACTTGTTATAAATAAGAACACTTATTAAATGGACAATAACGTTACGTCTTAAGGGAAACAATTTCAGTCTTATAATTGGTAACATATGCTTCATTTTAGGTTGTGTCCCTACTTACCCCTTAATCCCTACTCACCCCGTTTTACGGTAACAGCGAAAAAATATTTCGATATTATAGTTTAAATGTTCGAAAATAAAAGAATACACGTTAAATAAAGAATCGAACATACATAAGCCATACATGAACCCTGAAAACATTATTCTCCTTTTTTTGGGCAGTTGTTTAAAAAACAAGGATATTATGTAGATAGGAACAATGTCATAAGGCGAAACGCATATCAACGCCTGTTGACCGGCGCGGCGCCGAGGGATCCGAAACTCGTTCCATCTGCATACTGATTGTAATTTGTCACAAGCCTTTACTCTTATGATAGCTTTCGAATTCGATTACGAGTATCCCGTTAAGTTTTAACGAACACGGCGCTGGATACACGGCAGTGTCGGCACCCGTGGGATATTGACACGCACATAGCAAAAGAGCACATGTGGAATTTAATAGAAGATCGAACCCTCCATTGTCATCCACTAGGTTTCACATCCAATATTATCAGGGTAGTGATTCTCTCAACAACGACGGTCGGACGGACAAACGAGTGAATGTCCAAGCGGCGAGTTTAAGTAGTCCCGTGTCGGTGCGAGCATGGTTTCTGCTGATGGATCGTACGTACCTACGAGTATAAGGCTTAATTGAAAATGCACGCGCTAAAATGTGTTTTGTTCGCTCTGTCGGGGCTACCTAAACTCGCCGCTGCGATTTCGCTTGTTCGTCCGATCGTCCGTTGTTATTAAGAGAATAAAACCCTAGTATTCATTCTTAAGTCCGAAGCATTCTTTTGTAGAGAGAAAGCGTTATTGAACTCCTAGTCAAATAAATGGATCAGAAAATGTATAAAAGAACTTTAGCGGCCATGATTTTATGAAGTAAAGTCCATACCAAATGCGTTGCTTTATTTAGTAAACACTTTTATAACCTCAAAATGCATCGGTTTTGGGTACAACGGTCGTTTTCTGGTGAATAAAGAAACTAGAGACCACATTTTGCACACTATATTCAGATTTTACATCATGGATGTTTTTTTATGACAAAATTGAAATTTTAGGCGAAAAGGGACAATTATGAAGTTATAAAGGTTTTTACTAAATAAGACGTCAAGTGGTATGGAGTGTATGTAGCCTGGGACTCTTTTATTTATTATTTATTTGTTTATACTTTTTTGCACAATACAAATGTAAACAAAATGTATAACTGTCGGACTTAATGCCTAAAGGCATCCCTTTTCTACGCATTAGCCGATCTTGTAGTTAAAGTAGTTATTACTGTTAAGTGAATAAGAGTTAAGCATAATAACGTAAGGTATGATAACGATATAGAAGCGGGATGGGCGAAAAAAGTCGTAGCAGCCCTGGTACTCCACGTTATTGGTTTGTATACTATAATCTCTAATATATAAAATTATCGTGTCACAGTGTTTGTTACAAAACTCCGAAACGGCTTGACCGATTCTTATGAAATTTTGTGCGTAGTAGGTAAGTCTGAGATTAGGACGTAAAGTATCTACATTTTATAAGGTTTGTATGAAAAAATAAATACACCCAAGCGGGGCCGGGCACGGACAGCTAGTATAAAAGGGTCCCTCCTTTTGCACCAAATTAAGTTATCTAACTTATCTGGCTTTTGAGAAATATTAACTCACCGAACTTTTTCTTCTGGCATTCAATATGCTAATTAAACGGAAGACGGCGCAAAAAACGTTTTTTAAGGGTTACAATATTACGCAGACCAAGTAGTAAAATATTTTTTAAAAAATAAGGCAAAACAAGTGAAGCAAAAGTTTTTTTAACATTTTGACATCGAGTGTTGTAACACTGCTAGCCTATCATTGGATAGCTCTTGAAAAAACATTTAATTCATGATATTATCAATTTTTACCGTTAAGGACATATTGTATTCGAAAACGAATACAATTAATTAATTAGTACACAGCATGGCCGGCCTACAGCGCAAGAACAATTTTGATTATTTAAATTATTATGGCAATAAAAGAACCAACTTAATTTTATAAGCTTCATGACACTTTAATCATTGAGTATTTGAATCTTAAACTTAGTTTTTTAATTATTCTACCACTACTTTTTGTCGGACACAATGAACTTTATCACATTTAAGCCCTTTAATCACCAGGTACCTAAATCAGCCTTACGGTCTTACGAAAGCACGAAGCAGGCGAGGTGTTTAAGATCCCGGCTAAGTAAATAGATTTTAAAACATCATAAAATAGAGTTATTTTGTTATACATGTATCTTCTTATAGTATAAAACAAAGTCGCTTTCCGCGCCTGTCCGTCTCTTTGGGTTTACCCTTGAATCTCCAACATTCATTTTCATGGAATGATTTACTTCATCGAATTTTCATTTCATCGACAGGGCGGATCGTTAGTTATAAATCAACACCTAAATGATTATGACTAGACGAATACAAGTGAATCTATAGAAATAACCGTGTTTTTATTAGTTGGTTATTAATATTTTTTAACAGATCCTTAATTAATTTACAATTTATTCATAAATAATATACTTAACGAAGAATTTTTTACTTTTGTTTCGGTTTATAATTTAATTTTACATAGATGCATAAGGCAGGGCTACAGAATTACTAACAACTCTAAATACTTGTTAAATAATTCTGTAACCACATTTTGCACAATTAGCCTAAGATGTTTACCAGTGTATTAGTGACAGGTTGCAAGCCCATCACCTAACAGTACTACACAGCCTTTATTCCCTTAGTCGTCTCTTACGACATCCACGGGAGGACATGGAGTGGTACTATTCTAACCCGGCAACCACACAGTTTAATTTTAACACAATAAAATGCTACTTGACCCCTTTTCTCAATTACAAACCTTTAATAGTTGGTTATTCTACCAATTCACAGAGAACTAATAAAACAGTTGGATTTATACAACTTGAACTAAAACAGACGCTTCATCGGATTTAAATACTCATACATTAATAACTACATGCAAGTTCGGGGAACACACTTGTGTGAATGAAGTTTATCCTATTGAGGGTTTACCCTTGAAATATCGAAATTCATTTCATAGAACGTTTCACCTAACCGAATTGTCATTTCATCGACAGGCATTTCCACGTGCAGGAGCTTTATTTTTTTTGCGGTCAACTCTAAACTAACCTACGTAACGAATGCTTAAGATAACCTGAAAACTATAAGGTTTCAGCAGAAATTAGCTTTCGATGAAATTAAATTCGGTAAAATGACATATTCGATGAAATGTTTGTCGATATTTCAAGGGGATCCCCCTATTGAAGTCTGGAAAATGGGGATTTCTCAAACATCGCAATTTACATAACATAACAAACCGCTACTTGTACAGGAGAGTCCTTGGAAACTCAAATGTCAAAGTCAAATAAAAGCTGTTTAAGTATGATTTTCCAAACGAGTTAAAACGTAAATGGGTCATACACAATCACAAAAACAAAAGTTGTCTCTCCTGTGGTCAATAGTTAAGGGCTCGTGTGCATATAAGTTATGTTTTTATTTGATAGGACTAAAGTAGACGTGACGCCGTTTATGCGGATGTGGGTTCAGTGAGAAAATTAGGCCTTAAACACGTTAACTTCGGGTATGTCCACAGGAAAGACGGGAACCTAAATCTGTGTATGACCCAAATAGTACCTAGTTACGTTTTGTTTAGGTAGAGGCCCTTGCTACGCGATGTTCAATGACATATGTATTTTAACTAAATATCCACAAGAAATAAAGATAATGCAAAATATAAAACTATAACGGAATGTTCCAAAAATAATTATTTAATACACGAAATTAAATTTCCGACACGGTTTTATTTCGTCGACGGAAACAAGGTAAAATGGACAGACAACAGGGTGGTTATTTCCAGGAAGTAAATTTATTTATTATAACGCAGAGATGTTTTTTAATTTTCTATAGATACCCAAAAATAAAATCGAGAAAATATCTCCAAACATAACAAATGACGGATGCCACGATACAGCAGCTAATAATTATAATAGTTTTTATAGATGTGCTTTTAGTATAGCCTCCAGGTTGGAAGGTTGTCTATTACCCTACAACATTATTCAAGGGGCTAAACACCTTATCCGAAATAGTTACATCACCCTGTACGTATGTATAATATACCTACGAAAATTACTTAAACGTAAATTACCTACGATAATGTGAGCTGAGGTCACGTATTATTTAACTACTAGCTATCGACCCGCCCTCGCTTCGCTTCGGTTTGTGTGAGATTTTTTGTAACAACCATCATAATTTCATAAACCAAAATTAAAAACCTTCCGTGAAACATCATCTCTGATGGTCAAGCCGCATTAAATCCGTTGCGTGGTTCAAGAGCAGTTAGCGGATATACAGAAAGACTATACCAACAAAAACGATGATCAAAAGGTCACAGTAAAAATAAACAGTTAGGTCCCACCGAGACTTGAACTCGGATCGCTGGATTCAGAGTCCAGAGTGCTAACCATTACACCATAGGACCGGTACTGGGAGAACCGAATGCGGCTATTGCTTGTACGGGGGTAGTTGCAACGGGAGGATGCGGGAATCGAATTATTGACGTTGCTGGTTGAGCTGGGAGCACAGCGGAGTCGGAAATTATTTCATGTTTAAATTTCAAACTTTGGTTGGACCTTGGACTGGATCTATCTTGGTTGCTATTAACATCCCTTCAACCTGTCATTAAACAGTGTTTGCATTGTTAAATATGTTTTGGTGTCAAGATAAGATAACATCTACGTACGTATCTAAATGGGTAGACAAATGAACGTATGTTATGATTATAACAAACACATCCCAAAATGAACATAGTCTCCAACACGAAAAGGCTTCGCCAGCTTAGAGCTTCTTCGAAGCCCGGAGAAGTGGCCACACAACAGTTTTATGTCAGGAATTGATCGCGCAGATCAAATGATTGATCTCTCTTTTCCAAGAAAAGCCATAAGATAGTACAAAAAGGTGATTTTCTGTCTTCTAGATCTAGCTGTTGTTTGAATAGTTATTAAATCTAAAAGAGCATTTATTTCAAGTACGTAAGAGTCCAAGTTGTTGAATGTAAAACGCGTAATGCTTCAGTGGTTTCGAAAACATGGATTTATTCCAAAAGTGTTTATATTTTAGAATCTTGGTGTAATTTTCATTTAATTGTTCATTACGTTTCATTGTATATCAAGTTTTAAGCCAAAGGAGTTAGAGGTTCCTCGCAAGGTGTTGTTTACTAGTTTGGTTAATACCTAATATCATATTGAAAAGTTGAAAGTATATCCTGTTCTTGTATAACAGGATCTTATTATGCGTAATGTTAACGTCCATCCTGTATATAGACGACAATTTCAAAACATCGTATAAATCATTTTAGAATATACGGAAAACAAAAAAGCTTCATTCACGCTTATTTTTCACAAGCTCTCAGTGTAACTGCATCCTAGCGCTGCTTTCCCGGGCTTTCAGGCTCAACTGCAGGCTGCAGACGGTCGTCGACCTCTCGTGACGTAACCGAACTGTGCCACTACCCCAATACTGTGAAATATTATCGTTGCATCTCTTTTGTTCAGTATGTGACATGTAAGAGACGTATGATCAGTATTTGGCAAATGGCGAGTTAAGTGCCGGCAGGTGTTGCCCTATAGGTAAATAAAACTGCAAAACCGTGTTTTCAGTGAAGAGTCCTGGTGGCACTGGTGCAATAATTGCCGTTTTCAAAATGAAGTCTACTAGATAAAAGGAAATATTTATGTAAGTACGTTTCGGTGGTATAAGTACACACCATATTTTTAGGGAGTAGGGACGTTCCTTATTCATTTTTAGGGTTCCGTACCCGGAGAGATCCCAAAGAGACTCTATTAATATGCCTACGCTGTCAGTCGGTCCGTCCGTCTGTCATAACTTTAACGAGCTGTATCTTTTGAATCGTAATATACTGGCCCGCAAAATTAAATCACACTTTTAATGAAAATTTCATTCGAAGTTTTGCGGGCCAGTGTAGATAGCAGGTTTTTTTTCTTCTTCAGAATATATGTTATAAGAAAGTGAAGTCATAAAGGGTTCCGCATACAAAACCGTTTTATAGTATTGTAAAAATGGCACGTTGCGCGGCGGTACGGAACCCTCGGTGGACGATTCCGAGTCGCACTTGGCAGGTTTATATCTTTTTAAGAAGTGTCCGTCTGATGTCGGTTGCTTCTTAAAAAAATAACTATACTGACACTAATCCAATATTTGGGACAAAAAAATGCTAATTATGCGCAATCAGTTTTTTTCTGTAATCAGGATCACATCGCAAGAGTTCGGCTCCTAAATACGAGTTCACGGCCAGGCCGTCCTCTAGCAATGAAATACATAATGTGCCTTAGCAACCAATTTCAAATTGGCTGCGAGTGTTAATTTGAATTTGGATGTGTAAGTGAAGGATTCTATAATTGAACTACGCTCGTAGCGAGAGGTTAGAATCCTGAGTGCAGCGAGGGATTTAATGCGACACATACGGGTAAAAATCAAAATAAATGTCCAGTTAAAGAGAGTTTTGTCACCGTAACGAAACTGTTGGTTAACGTCAAACTTACGTCATTTTGTAATGAAATTGTAAGTTAGACATCATTTAAGTGACATTTAAATAGCGTCTTTACCCATTTTTACCCATACAACTTTTCACATTATCAGCGAGAGTAAAACATAAAGGTAAAAAAATCTTGTAAAAAATCAACCACATGTATATTTGCCCCCAGCCAACCACCCACCTTACCCATTACTTATGTCTCACGCTTGCATCAAAACCGAATTTTGCTCACTGCCTTTAAACAGCAAAATCTTTGTGGTGCTTAGTGAACCACAATTTACCTCATCGATGTGATACGCTCGCTAACAATCAACTCCAACACTGAACGCAATAACTATATTCGATTCTGTATTGTTTGACTGTTACTCGGAATACCCCTTAAGGTAAACTTTACGTAGTAAGTGATCGCTATTCTTCGGTAATAGTGTGTACAGTACGAGCGGCAGGTCGAGAGTGAGTCGGCACGTAGCGGGACCCGGGTGACACACTTGCGGCGCGCGCGCTCTTACGCAGTAATTCATGCAAACGGGTAATCAGCATTATCTCACCGCTCGCGCTCCCGCGCCGCCATCGTTGCACTATGCTCGCTTATTACGTACTATTATTTAATCATCAATGAGGAGTCTTACTAACCTTTTAGCGAGTAAAAGTTAGATGAATAGAACACCAATACCAACGCGCTTACGTTATATGTCTGCAATTATTAAACAGCAAAACACCGCCTTACAAAACGCAAACAAACATTTATTATCAAAAAAAAAATAGTTCAGTCAACTGAAGGCTAAAAATTGGGATAAAAATATTTTGCCTTGATTGCGTTTTTAATGCGTTTTTTTTCAATTTTTTTATTATTATTTTATACTCGTAAGTGCATGAACATAATAGGTACCTATTCTGTTATTCGTGTAGTCCTACTTCTTAATTACGAGAAATAATAAACTAAGTACAGATACTTCAAGCAACACCGCGGGAAAGTCATGGTGTATGTATTTTTAAACCTTTTAATGTCCTTCGTCATGGTCGCTCACCTATCTTAATCGAGATAACTTATCGCCACCCTTGAAATAGGTGCCAATGAGGATTCAAGTTCGGTTCATGTCTGTGGTCTTGATCTTCAGTTCCACTTCTGAGTTCACCAAATAATACTTTCTGAATGCAAATGCTACACTTGTGATTTAATAACACCAAATCGCTATGTGTAGGCCTATAACATTTAAGATGTTCGCACGGATCCCATTATCTGATACTGACTTGGTGACGATGAGGCTACCTCAAAAGTATACTTACCATACGAAACAAAACACGATTTTCAAAACGGAGAAACCGCGTAACAAACCTACAAAAAAACGTCCAGAAAAATGAAGAATCTCGGTTCTTTTTTTTGTCAGTTAAAAATTAAAGCTGATGAAGCCTGTTTAGGATCAAACATTACTTTCCTTATATTTTTATCTATGTTTATAGCATAACTATAACTCTACCATTTCTTTCTAGAATCATTCTTTTAACTTATTCACTCTCCCCCTCTTGCATATCTCTCTCCGTCCGAACTGATCACAAGCAACTCTGTAAATTTGTAATAAAATAATGCAAATTGAGTGTTTAAAGTTTAATGTTAATTTTATTTATGTTCGACGTGAACACAGCTAGTGTAAACATGTTTTTTTAGCTATGACATTGTGAGTTACTATTCCTTTTCACTGCTTTTCACTTGTAATTTTTTGCTAAAATTAAAAAAACACAGTTAACAATAAAATTTAAAAAAACCTAAGTAGATTTTAAATTGCAGCAACAAAACTGCTTTAAGTTAAGAAAAACTAGAAGTCGTGAACGAGAACAGCGTATCTAACAATGCCAATTTATTGTTTGGCCACAGAACATGAAATTTGACGCGCGCAGGTTACTGTGATGCCTTAAGATAGCTGTAAATTACATTTATTGCGATCATCTCCACTTAGATGAGATCTTCTATCTTGAATAGAGACTTTTATTGAGATAAAGGCACAATGCCTGGTTTAATGATATAATTTTTTTAACAATGGATTTCTATTATAATAGATATTGTTCAACAAGGTGTCTATATTGTCTGCCGTCATTATTTTGGACCATAATGTGTTTAAAATAAAATACAAAAAACCATCCACAAAAACGCAAAAAAATACTTCTTTTAAAATGGTAGGTTTGACAATCAAACTGAAGTCTGCTTTTGGTTAAAAATATGGTGAGTCGCTGACTTCAATTGGATTGACCAACCTACCATTTTAAAAGAAGTTATTTTTGGTGTTTTTGAAGACGGTTTTCTCGTTTTTAAAACATTTATTTTATTTTAAACATTTTAGTGATCATAATAAACTGGTATGTAGGTAGTCCCACTTCTTAGTTGATAAATATGACACTTTAAGACATTTCAAACTCGCCACAAGCAATGCCGCGGTAAAGTCATAGACATATTTAAACAATTAAATATTCTTCGTTATAGTCGCTCAACTATCTTAATCGAGATATCGTATCGCCACCCTTGAAACTGTAGGTACCACTTCACCAATTGATACTTTCTAAATGCAAATGTTGGACTTGTTACTATACATACTAAAATCACTATTCGTATGCCTATAATAGTTGAGGAGTTCCCACAATTCCTCACGGATTGTCTCATCAGATTCAGATTTCCTGACAATGGGACCACCCTGGAAGGATACCTACTCTATCAAAACGAAATCGAATTTCTAAAATCGGTCTACAATTGACGGAGAAACCGGTGAACATACATAAGAAAAAACATACACTGGAACATAGAACCTCCTCCTTTCTTAAAGTCCGTTAAACAGTATAATCATCGCTAGTCATACAGTATTTTTTAATGAGACCTTTATTTTTAAGATAAGTTTTAATATACACGATAATTTTTAATATGCACGGTAGATTTTTCTACCCTCTTCGCGTTTCTATAATATTATACAAATAAGTACATCACGACCAAAATTATGGGAAACAACGTGCGTATACCCTAAAGCGTTCCACTGAACAATAATTCTACTAATTAGCAATATTATATTAAAACACATGACATATCATGAAGCAACCACGAAGATACGTGAAGTAGACTTAAGAACGTGGCGTCCAAAAAAATTTATCTTTGATATCGTTCTTCCTATTGATAACAAAGGTAGGTAGACGCGTAATGGCCGGCGTGACGTCACGCGAGGCCAGTGCACCGCTCGGATCCTCCCGGGCTGAGGACGCCCAGTCGTGACACGCTCACCCATCACCGCAGCAGGAAACATGAGCACACGAACACACTTCACGGTTCGACCTGAGATGATTCAAACTTCAAAATTATGTAATTTGTTTATTTATTACTGGCGGGCTTAATTGAAGTAATTTGATAGATTTTTTGAGGAAGCGTAGCGCGGCTAATTCAATAAGCTCTTATTACAAGTCGAACAAAAGCAAGCTTTGCACGCGCTAAAATATGTTTTGTTCCCACTGACGGGACATTCACTCGTTCGTCCGCCCGACCGTCGTTGTTGAAAGAATCACTACCCTGTCCTCAACTACGTAATTATTAACGTTCAAGATGTCCTGAAAACATTATGTGTTAAGTAGAAAATAGCGTTATGAAATGTAATGCGATAAAATTATGGGTTACCATGTAAAGAACATGTTAGAAGTTAGAACGTTAGAACCAAAGTTAATAAAAGGTCATGTACGTAAGGCAAAATCGGCCGTATGCGAAGTTAAATTCTCTCAAAATGTTCCTTCTGTGCCATAAAAGTTAACGACTTATTTCTTTTGCGTGCGTTATTTTTTTGCAAAACAAATATATTAAGCATTCGTTTACTTCTTTTGGATCGGCAGGGTACAGTAAGTTCGTTTGCATGTAAGAACATCAAAGCTAAAGGAAATATACTGATTCTATCTATTTACTGCACATTTTGCAGTCAATTTTAAACTAAACGTAACTTCTCGATGAGCTAAACTTTTAACTTTTAACATAGTTAGCTTTGGACTAGAGCATTGCATACAGGTATAAATTTGTATGCAGTAGGTAGGTAGGTAGGAACTAATTCCTATACGGCGTACAAACCCATACCTGGATTGGTTGTCATACACAGAACCGGATGATGGCAGATAATTCGTTTAACAAAATCGTGGTAAACATAATATATTTGGTTTTTTTAATTACATTTTCCTTAACGAGTTCCTACTAATGTGAATTTATAATCAAAATGTGTCTCGTCGTTAACCCGTGTAAGTACTTGTTGAGCTGCGATTGTCTGCCGACGCGACGCCCCTATAGTGCGGAGTATAAAGCAATTAGCTCTATTGTTATCTGCCGTCTGCTCAGCTACAGATGTAGTGCAAAATGATTTTCCTTCGGGAAAACTCGGATCTCAATCGGAATACGATGGCACCCGAACTGTCAATCAATGATTGTATTAAATGAGTGACGTTTTCATGTCCATTAAAATGGAACTTTATTGTTTAGTGTCAAATGACAAATGCTGTCATTTGTCACTTTGTCATTTGAAACTAAACAATAAAGTTCCATTTTAATGGACATGAAAACGTCACTCATTTAATACAATCATTGATTGACAGTTCGGGTGCCATCGTATTCCGATTGAGATCCGAGTTTTCCCGAAGGAAAATCATTTTGCAATACATCTGTACGTGGTGCTTGGCAGTCGCACGCGCGTGTACCGTACTCGGCCGAATTCCGGATCGTTCACGTTATCTCACCCACATTTAACTAACGTTTAAGGATTGTTCGAATGTTTTGTCAACTTGCCAGATATAAGTAACCTCGGAGAAAGTGGTACATGTTGTTTTCAGTGAATCATTCTTTGTCAGATGGCTGCTGACTTGTTTTAACGAAGAACACAGTAACAAATTGAAAGAAAACAGTATGAGTATTAATACAATTTGCAATAAGATTTGATTTTATAAGACCCTTCCAGTTGTTTTCTGATAACATTGCATTGTCTGCGGCAGCTCTCATTGTTTGTGATGTGAAGCTCGTAATAGGACGGTTTAGGTGTTTGCATGAAACGCAAACTTAAGTATTGAGTAAGATAATTTGAAGGATTATTCATTAGCAACTATTTACCTTGTTTGGCGTAACAAACGAATTTTCTGAAAAATCCTGTAACAAAATATAACCTACGTGGCATTCCAACTTTTTTTTTGCAAATCTTTCATCGATCTCTGCGTCATTTTAAAGTGAATAACGGTGAAACAAATTAAAATAAATATTTTCGCTTCTTATCGTATTGGTAAGGTTTTGATTTTATGGCGTAAGTCTGCTATAGGAAAATAAATATAAGCGTGTTAATACAATATATTTTAGTGTCTTTATTGCACATAAACAATTACAGGACAAATCAATTTACAATAAATTAAAGCTAAAATAAAACCTACTTATCACTAAACTAAATACTATAAAATTAAATCTAAATAAAAACTAAAAACTAAGAAACCCCGTGGCAAAGTACCACAGATGCTGGCAGCATTTCCTCGTTGTACAGCAATGCTTAAGCGTTGGCCGAGGAAGCTGCCAGCTCTATGGTCTCCGTTGGTTTCTATTAGCCTTTTTGATAACTCCTTAAAAAGGCTAATAGCACCGGGTGTATATATTTAGTGTTAGATATTATAACATGAGGTCATAATCATGAAAAGGTCATCTCATCCCTCTGAATCTACCATTAAGAACCTGCCGGCAAGATCGTTTGCACGCAAGCAGGCCTGTTAAAAATGAGTCATCTAATAAGCTGACAAACAAACTGTAAAAAATAATCGTGTTTGGATACTGCCATAATTACTTATTAGTAAAAACCATAACGTCGGAATATTAAATAAAAGTATTAATTAAGAGTTGGTATATGATACTACATACTACTAAAGTTGTAAAAAATGCCGACGCTGACGTGATACGATAACCTCACTCTTCATTCAGGAAGACCGAACATAAATCATATCAAGCGTGACTGGTGCAAACTCGGCTTGTTCTTTATAAGTTTGCTCCATTTAGTTGCGGTGTGAAGCTACAAAGTGGATCCTTGAACTGTGACTGCGCAAGAGTGTCAATCGCGGTCCGCGGCCGCGCGGCCACGTGCGCCGGAGTGGAAAGGTGACATTGACATTGGGCGGTTGCAGCGAGCCGCGCTGCAACCGCAAACGTTGAACCTTGCGGGTTTGTTTACCAATATGCGCTTGTCATTTTATGACCATGGTATGTCGAACATCCGGAACGTTCTGCTAATATTTTTTCCTGATATCTATAGAATTCACTCAGCTCACCAAACATAGACTCTCAATGTTATTTATGAAGGATTTCAATAGAAAACATGTTTGCTCATGAAACTACATAGCGAAATACACTTATTTTTAACGTTTTTAATTTCGCTGTAGTTATACTTACTCATCATAACCGTTTTTCTTCGAGTAATTACTTCTTAAGCTCGACTTTTCTTGTTATTTTTGATACGCTCTGTAGGGTTCCTTAAAAGCAATTGATTAGGCGAATCACGGAGTTTTGTTCACAAAACTGGAAAGTTATAACGGTAGAACTGTTGTAAGAAATGTTAGTGCCCGCTGGGTTTCTATGTTGCTTTTATTTAAATATCGGGTCGGGCGAGCTTTATGGAAATAAAGTATTTTAAATTTAATGACCAAATTATGACGAATAACTTTACCTGCACCGTATCAACAAGGTTAAAAAGAAGTGATAAAACGTTTGATAACCGATGCGCTACACAGAACTGATGGTAGCGAGCACGTGAACAACAAAGCCTTACTGATAAGCTGCAATTAGTTCCCACGGTGCTCATGCTCACGGTCTATGAGTCAACTGTAACAGGTAACTGCGACGCGCCGGGGCAAGGCCTCGTTGCTCCTGCGTGAGCCAATATGCTCTACGTGCTAACGACGCGGACCTCGAAGAGTACTACTGGCGGACACCTTATCGCCGTTATACCGTTTCATTTTGTTTTAGTAAGTTATCGGGGGGCAGTCTTGTACAAATTGACCTAGTCCCAAAATAAGCCCTTATACAGGGTGACACCTAAGACGTAATACAACATTTTATTTTCTAGATCTACTCATCAGTACGATCAACTTTTACTATGGGACTAATATCGAAATCGGTAGATTTTTTTTTAATCTCCCATACTAAAAGCAATCAGCTGGTTTCACAATTTGTATGGAGACGTCGATTTTGTGTTTACGTTTTCGAAGTTGGTCCCATATTAATAGTTGATTGTAATCATGAGTAGATTCGGGAAATGACATTTTGTATTACGTCTTAAGTGTCACCTAGTATAGTCGGTATCGGTATATCTTTGTCTAGTACTTATGTACCCATGACCATATATGGGTACATAAGTACTAGACAAAGATATACAGAAAGAAAAAAACTCGAAAAAACGAATACTTAAGTATTTATTTTTGAGACGTGAATGTTTTATATTCTAGTATTCGTGTTATAATTATCATATTATAAAATTTACTCTTAATTAAGTACCTATTTTCAAATCCGGGATCGCAACGCCTTTAAGGATTTAACGTTTACGAGTTACCATGTATCTCGAATGCAAAAATCTTAATTATTTTGTTTTTATACAGACAAATCAAAGGTACTATAGGTAGATGACCAAAAAATTACTGCTTCCCGATATCGATCGACAATTAATTTCTACATGCTATAAGTTTTTGCCATGTTAAAAAATAGAAACACGAAAATTGTATCATAACACGAGACCGTAAAAAAGCTATTCATCGTTGGCGTTGTTCCTGGGCGTTGCATGGCTGGCCCTGAGCGGAGGTCGGCGCGTTGTCAATGAGTATTCAATATCTGCTCGCGGCTCATCAAGCAAAAACACAACAGTGATAATATCACTGCTAATTGACAAAAAGCGTGAGAACTGTCAAAACAGTATGCTGCATAATTAGTCTACCCATGACGTCATTAATCATAACTATTCAAACCAGTATGTTTGCTAATTTGTGACAGCGCAGCGTATTGAAAATTAGCTCGATATACTCTTCGAAAAGCATCAGCAGTGTGTATTGTATATTTTTAACATAGTATCCTGAGCAGTGATCGGAATAGGTAGAGCTAATTTGCCTAAACTTGAGGCATATTCAATCATGCGTGAGTGAAATGGGAATACATTATTGAATGAAGGTGCATCAAGTTTAGGCAAATTAGCTCTACCTATTCCGATCACTGATCCTGAGGCAATTAACATTTTTTTCAAGCATTTAAGAGTTAGGGCGAGTTAATAGATAAGAAGTTAACTGAACTAATGCTTAAAACTCAAAATCTAATGGAAAATGTGACACATTTGGTTCAGATTTAACAAATGGTTATTTATTATTAGGATTTTTTACTATTAGTAAATTTAGTACCAATTTCACCAAACGATGTTAACCACAGCAAACGATTAGAGGGTTAACAGCTGTCAAAATGTATGAAATAAAATTCGATTAACATTGATTAAATTTAACATCGTTAGGTGAAATTGGTACTGTTTAACTACTGATCTAACAACGGGCCGTAAGTCGGGTTACTTTGTAATGAAATAATTGTCAACGACACAGGTGATTGATAAAGACATTGTGTCTTTACTTATGAAATGAAAAGCCTGAGTGAGTGATTGACGATTAGGTATTTCATTGGAAAGTTACCTGACTCTCCGATCCCCTGATTGTCCGATGACCCACTCTATTATTATTATAGTAAAAATCCAGCTGATAGCCCGGGAGCGGGGTGTTTGACCGGTCGCAACGAATAGTTGAATCCACTGACCCCCTAACAGAAAGCTCGGAGCCGGTTCTAGCGGCTCTGCTAATGTAAACACAAGTGTAGAAAGACACGGATATAGGATTAAAAGTGTACCCGAGCCCGGTCCCGTTACGCTCGCGTCGACTTCAACAAAAACTGGTATCATTAAATGAAATGTCTACCTAATGCATTATTTTATCAGGAAGTTATAGCGTTATTTAAATAACTGGACAAAGTTATACTTGTATACTTTGTAAATAGTTGTCGCCGATATTACAGTGGAATTCCTTATGACTTGGCAAACATGCTCGGTTAACTGTTGAAATGTTAGATGGATGGGTCTTCTATTTTATTAAGTTATTTGTTTCAATGTAAATAGGTAGGTTTACTAAGTTTTGAGAGATACGAGGGTGCATTGAAAAGTTCTGAGCCTAAGGTTGTATATAATAAAAAAAAAACAAATAAATACTGGCAGGTAAAAGTGCCATATTTAGTCGCCATTATGCACTATCTTTTGTTTTTTTCTTGTCACTATTTTGCATTTTATGCTGGAACTGCTACATAAGGTCACTGATTTTTCAAGTAATGGATAAAATTGAGCACCGTTCTGTCATAAAATATTTGCAAAAGAAGGGGTTAACACCAAAACAAATATTTGAAGATATGAACAAAACATTAGGGCAATCTGCTCCATCGTATGCTACCATAAAAAGATGGGTAGCTGATTTCGAACGTGGCCGGGAGACTGTTCAAGACGAGCCTAGGAGTGGGCGGCCGTTGACGGCTACTACGGATGAAAATGTCAATAAAATATTAGATGCGATAATGAAGGATAGGCGATTGAAGATTGTGGAGATAGCGGAAGCAATGGGTATTTCTTATGAGCGGGCACAGAACATCATCACCGATGTTCTTGGATTTTCTAAGGTGTCAGCCAGGTGGGTGCCTAGACTGCTTTCAGTCGAGAACAAACGAGTACGTGTTACAATTTCCCAAGATTGTTTGGACATGTTTCAACGTGACCCCGAAGATTTTCTCAATCGTTTTATAACTATGGACGAGACATGGGTCCACCACAGTACACCAGAATCGAAAGAACAATCCAGGCAATGGAAAAGACCAGGTTCACCACCACCCAAAAAAGCCAAGGTCATTTTGTCAGCTAATAAGGTAATGGCCTCGGTTTTCTGGGATTGCAGGGGGGTTATCATGATAGACTATCTCGAAAAGGGCAAAACAATAAATTCAGAGTACTATTGTGCTCTTTTACGTCGTCTGCGAGAGGAAATTAAAATAAAGAGACCTGGAATGCTGTCGAAAAAAGTATTGTTTCACCAAGACAACGCTCGCGTTCACACTTCGGCGAAATCAATGGCACAAATACATGATTGTGGATTTGAAGTGCTGCCGCATCCCCCTTACTCGCCGGATCTAGCTCCTTCCGATTATCATCTCTTCCCAAACCTCAAAAAACACTTGGGAGGACAAAGATTTTCGACTAATATGGAGGTACAAGAAGCAGTAGACTCATATTTTAACGACCTCAGAGATTCTTTTTTTTTTGATGGGATAATGAAGTTGGAGGCGAGGTGGACTAAGTGCATTGACCTTCATGGAGACTATGTCGAAAAATAAAATTGTTATAAAAAGTGAGCCAGTTAGTTTTTTTTACCAGGCTCAGAACTTTTCAATCCACCCTCGTATATGTCTTAATAAATATGAATTATCATTGTCACAGATCGATAACTGATACTTTTTGTAGAATTTCAGAATGAATGGCAATTTACTGATTTTTTTTCTTTTAAGCTGCTTTGCTTTAAATTTTTCTTTTTAAATAGTTAAATAATAACACATTAGAAATAAAATATTGAAATAAGAAAACAAGTACGGTCACGAGCGTTAATTTGGGACCCATTTCAAGAAAAACATGCTTTAAGTCGTCAATGTCATTAGAGATGTCAAGTCACTTGTAAGGTGGGTACCAAATTTAATCTCGTGACTGTACCTTTCATTTAAAAAAAATATTGTCGGTGGCCAGCATTCAAATTAGTAGTACTTTTTTACTTCGTCAAAAAACGAGTGAATATCTACTAAATAGTTTTTATAAAAAATTACTAGAACCACAAAATTGTCAAACGTTTCTTAATTTACGATTGCATATGATGTAAGTCCACATATGTATTTAAACAGGGCCTGGGGGTTTATCAGGTGCATTGTTTGTGACTGCATTACTTATGCGTCGCGCATCGCGGTGCAGCGTTCCCGATGCGCTGCATGCACGCACGGCATTGTGGCCCATTCAACAAGCTACGAAAAAACATTTAATTAACTCAAGCAACGGATTAAGGATATTTTTATAAAACTCTGACTAAGGGTAATACCTACAAATATTTATTTTAAGTAATTCTATGCTTTTAAGTATTAAATAAATGAATCAAATTATGAGCAAAAAGGCATAAAATGCTTTGCAGTTATGTTGTTATGTTACCGGGATCAAACACGTGAAATGCCTGCCTAGTTTTATTTCAAGAAATTAGAATTGTCCGTTTTACCACCCGAACACCGAATAATACTAACCGCGGTTATTTCTGTGTATGAATTTATTAGATCACAACCACCTCTTACTCGTAACATTTTGTTACAACTTGTTAGATGTGTCACACCGTGTTGTTATTTGTTATAGGTATAGCATTTATAAAACATTTTATAAAAACTATAACAAAAGTTATACATTGTTATCGTGTTATATAACTTGAAAGGTATGAGCTCCCACACTTGCTGTTATATAAGTAATACTTGCTGATATACAAGTTATAATAATAACACTTGCTGTTATACAAGTTATATACCGATATAAATATCGTTATTTCTGTGTATGAATTTATTAGATCACAACCACCTCTTACTCGTAACATTTTGTTACAACTTGTTAGATGTGTCACACCGTGTTGTTATTTGTTATATAGCATTTATAAAACATTTTATAAAAACTATAACAAAAGTTATACATTGTTATCGTGTTATATAACTTGAAAGGTATGAGCTCCCACACTTGCTGTTATATAAGTAATACTTGCTGATATACAAGTTATAATAATAACACTTGCTGTTATACATGTTATATAACATGTATAACAGCAAGTGTGGGAGCTCCATTACCTACATTTATTTTCTTTGAACTCTTGAGTTTCGAAAAATTACTTGACAAATAAAACCTGAACTTTCATGGAGGACGTGATAACAATCCCCGATGAAGGGGTGCTAACGACCTCTAAACATTCGGCCATTGCTGATCAATCATCGTACTTTACCAGCCATGGACTTGTCTAGGTACAATGGAACAATACTTTTGAAATTCATGCGGATGACTAGTTTCAACTGTGCTTATCGTTCATAATTTGTTGCAGAGTATGAAGTGCACCGGGGAGTGAGTGCGCGCCGATGCAACGATGCACACGATGGACACGATGGGCTACGGCCACAAAAAGTACCGGCCGCCGCTGTCGCCGGCCAACTTCTACCAGCATGACATGTACTCCCGGCCCACCACCTTGCGCCCGCAGGTACCCTCATCAATCATCATTATGTAGATGTAAAAGTATTACATTACAACAGTGAGCAAAACGAAGTGGTCACTCATTAATTTTCTTCGTGAGAATACCACTGGACTGAACTGTTATCTGGGTAAAAAGGACCGCAAGGAATAGTCCTTTTCTATCTAAGTATCTATATCTAGCTGATCTAACTATATTCTGTCCTAATAAGCAGAAAGGTCACATTTGTTACCTGTATAGACTAATTGTGATATCAAACCATCAAACTCATGACAAGTCCTGTTGCTGTTCTGAGCTAAAAACTGTTTTAAAGGTAGGTATCATCAATTCATCATCAAATAATTATGCCAACAACGGTAATCGAATTGGCCGTAAGTACTTTTTCGTACACTTAAAATGTATCCAGTCTATGCCAAAAATCCTTGCTGAAATGAGTTGATTACTACTTAGTAAATAAAATTAAGTTCATTTGAACTTAATGTTTTGTCCACTGGGAAATTTATCTTTCCTGGTTTTTCAATTAGGTACAAGTTTTTCTATTTCGTCACTATCTTAAACATCATCTCGTAAATTTAAAACGTATCTCTAGCTAGAAAACAATCGATACATTTCCACAGCTATAATTAATCTCAATCAGTCGCATAACGATTTAACAATTCCGTTAAGTTAATTTAGATAACATGATGGCCAAAAGAGTTAACACTGTTAAACGCGTCAGAGTTATCAGGGTAATTTATAAACCATTCCGATGCGTAGATAAGTGACCACCGCTGCGTATAACTGAACTTTTTCCACGAGCATTGTTCGCAGAGGCTAAACAATTGGTTAACTAAATTAAGTTACCACGAAAGCCTCCTCCATATAATTTTGGAATGATATCAGAGTGATCGCGGTTTACTCGGGTGGCCTAGGGCCGGTGGGTCGGTCCCGTTAGCCGCGCTCAACGGTACCTGACAATGATCGTTAAAATCGTATAAAATCGTCCACTATGATTCTTACTAGAAAAACGGGAAGATTAAGCCATTGATAATCGGGAGAAAGATTTTTTGTAGGTCAGTGAGCAGAGTTGCGACATTGAAACAGTTTTACTCGTGTTGTTATTGTTGTAGTTTAACCTTAGACTTGAAAGTGTATTAAATTATGTTTTTGCCTAGCAAGTATGATAAATAGAGTGATCAACTGATCATGTTAACTCTAGGTATATGCTGAAATGGAAAACACCTACAAATAACCCGAGTTTTCATTGATCTATCATCACATGGGTATATATCATGACCTAGGTACTTAATTTCATTCATTTTGCAAAGACTTCCATTTTCTCGATAGTAAATATTTTGCTGTAAAACATGGAATCAAAGATGTAGTTTTATGTGAAAAATCTAAAGTTAAATAAATATCAAGAACGAAAAAATGGAAAACTGATTGAAAATATTTACAAAAGAATGTGGATCAGTGATTTGTTTTTGTATGACCATACTTATATTATATTGTATTTAAAAGTATCGTGAATTTTCGTTATAGTAAATGTAAAGTAGAGAGCGCATAATGTAATAGAGAAGAGAACAACATGGACATACTTAGAGGATAGGTAATTAGGCAAATTATCATCGTGTCATGATGTCTATAGGCATCTTGATGATGCACTTGGCAACAGAACGTATGCACTCAAAAGACCGTCTTCCTTAACCTAATCAAATTAAAGTCATCTGTCTGCTTCAAGTTTATGGTAAGTTATTCATAACGTTAATAATAAACAACAAGAGCCGTGGGAAAACCGCAACTTGACACTGGTTGTAATTATCTTAAGGCTACCTCCTTACTTAATCGCATAATTTGTAATCTTATACAATTTACCGTAATACTTGTGTAGTAATTTGTGCATCATTTTCTGGTTCACAATGGCACTCATACGAGAACATATTTACTAGAATCAAATCTTTATGCATGATACATTTAACCTTGGGCATGTATATTGTCATGTATTATTTAGAGCTACACCATAAATACAATCATACTATGTTTAATTATGGCGGATACTAATTGTTCGGAACCGATTTGAAAGTAATTTTTAATCTGTGACAGACGTCACCGAGTCTGTGCTATTAACTTGACGTTTGACAGATTGTGAGGTTAACTTGTCTTGTCTAATTTGTTGCTTGCTAACGAGGTGTAAAAAGCCGGCCGGTGTTTTGGATTATTAACTTGATTGCATTGTATTTGTGTTAATCACCCCGGATTAAGAGGGTTTTTGAATTTAGAAGCTTCGCCGAGTGTTGCTGGCCCCTTAGGCCCTTGGCGCAGTGATTATTTTGATTATTGTGAACGGTGTGGAGTGCTAGTTTGGCCGCGGACCGGGACCGTGAAGATTGCCTGGACCGGTAACAGGAGGTGAACCACACATACACTCACACACACATCACAGTTACACAAATCGCACCCCTGGACGAAGCCGAGAAACCAAGGAAACCAGTGAGTACTTACAAATAGGTTACCTACCTCTAATACATAGATACCGCCAGTATATAGATTTGGGGCTGCCGCGTATCGCGGTTTCGCCCGTCACGATATTTCGGGACAAATCCCTCGCAAATTACTCGATGGGCCCAGCGTTTGTAGGGATTTTGTTTTGACCCCGGTCTATTGTGATCACGTTTTGGTAGCAGAGCGCGGTTTTAATAACCACATTTTTGGTTGAATTTATGTATAAGCAGTCAAACTGACTAAATACCTAACTTTGTCTTGGGTTTTGTTATAACCAATTGTTGAATTGTTTACTTTGGTTAGGTATTAGTTCCCCGACTGTGCTGGTAGGTTTTATTTGTTTGACCCACAGTGGAACTAGGTTTAACTTGATAAGGGTTGTTAAGGAGATATAATCTCACCTTGTAATTCATTGTAATTATTTAATTTGTAAAAGACTAGTTACCGCTGATAAAAAGGTATATAATAGGTCAGCTATTTTGTTTATTGAAAGTGTTGTACTTAGTTTTATAAATTGTTGTGGAGATAATTATCTCACCTTTTTATTGTGCTCAATCTAATGACAATAGGGAACAACATAGTTTGAATTATTATTAGGGTTCTGTATTGAACAATATAATTTGAATTATTTTTAGGGTTCTGTATTGAACAATATAATTAAAATTATATTTCAAAATAAATCATATATATTCTTCATAGAATATTATTTGGATTAGGGATCTGCAAACAACCTTTTGCAGGGTTCATTAGTGAATATTAAATTAAATTATATTATTTTGTGGTTTGTATTCTCAAACAATATAGTTTAAAGTTAATTATTTACCTGGGTCTTATTGTGTTGTTTCTTTGTTTGTTACCCTGTAAACATGGCAAGGTTGGCAGCCAAGATCAGGGCGGAATTGAGATGGTTGTCCTCAGTGGTTCAACTGATTGACCGACCTGACCGAATCGATGCCCTTCTGGCAAGATCAGCTGAGTTACCAGCCCGGGGTGAAATAGTCCAAAACTGCTATATGGAGCTTTTGGCCTTAGGTGAAAAGGTAGATGATATGATTGAGACAGACATCACACAATTTTATGAGTTGTCGCATAGTGTTGTTCAGGCTGCTAGCAAGGTACAGCAGGGTGCTTTGACTGTGGAGACACGATCCCCTCCACCACTCGCGCTCCTTGGGCGTTTGCCCACTTTGGACTTGCCCCATTTTGATGGGGATTTGAAATGTTGGACCGCCTACCATGATCTGTTCACCAGTCTGGTAGATGCTCGGAATGACTTGGCACCTAGTCAAAAGTTGGCCTACTTGTTCTCCACACTAAGGGGAGAGGCCCTAGGTATTGTCTCCCATTTGGAGGTCACAGACCAAAATTATCCCACGGCAAGGGAGCTTTTGGTTAAACGATATGCCAACATTCGACGCTTGGCGGATACCCATGTGGCTCAGATTTTGGGGCTTCCTCATATACATAGGGTTGCCACCTTGAGAAGGGATCTGGTAAATCCAATGGTGATCGCCTTGAATGCGTTGAGGCGCCTTGGTCTGCCTGTGGACGAGTGGTCATTTATGTTGTTGCATATCGTTTTGTCGCGCTTGCCTACGGACTTAAAAGTCCGTTTTGAACAAAAGCATGGTGGTGACAGTGCCACACAATTGCCGCTGTTTGGGGACCTGCTGACATTCTTGGATGAGGAGTGCCGCCTGTTGGACAACGCTGGTGTTGACGGCTCCCCGCGGGCCCCAGAGGGGCCTCCTCCGGTGCAGCGACGTGTTGTTGCTCGCCCCCCTAACCGAGGGGTGGTGGAGCCACGCCGCCCGGCACCTAGATTCGCGACGGCTCAAGTTTCTCGCAGCTGTGCCTATTGCAATGCTGATGATCATTTTGTTTCAGCGTGCCCTCGATTCCTCCACAGAAAGGTCAAGGATCGGCGCGGAATTGCGAATGATCGCCGGTGGTGCTATTCATGTTTGGGGCAACATTTGCAGCGGGACTGTTCTAGGCCGGAGCCTTGCCCGTACTGCCGTGGGAAGCACCACCCGCTGTTGTGTGCCAACCGAAACGGGGTTGGTCGGGATGATGGTGCTGGACGCGCCCCCACGGGGGGGGGTTCTCACCCCCACCAACCCCAAGAGGAGGATTGTCAGGTCTCGCCTCCCACGGGCGGGGGAACCCCTCCCCCCTCTCCTCGACGGCAGGAGAGGTTTGCAGCGGTTCAGCGCCGCACCACGCCTCCCAGGTTTTCCCCACCACTTTGCGAGAGACCACGTTTGGAGCGCCGCCCGCCCCAGTTCGGCCGCACGATAGGCTACTACCCGGGGAGTCGCCCGGTTGTACCGGTGGAACACTATCTGCGGTCGAATTGGGCTTTGCCTGCTCGTCAAGACGACTCCTATGAGGGTTGTCGGCAACCCGATGAGGGTTGCCCCCAATAGGTAGTTGCCACCCTCTCTTCCACTACAGCCGCCCGCCCTGAGACAGTTCTTCTCCCAACTGTTTGTGTCAGGGTCTGGGGCCCGAAGGGTCACTCTTTGTTGGTTCGTGCCCTTTTGGATTCGGGTGCCCAGGGCTGTCTTGCGTCGTCTTTTTTGGTGAAGAGATTGGGCATCCCATGCGGACCCTACCCTGTCGTCATCCACGGTGTCGGTGGCATTCAGGTAGAGGGTCCAAGGGGAGAAATTGAAGTTTGTTTTACGCCTGTCAATAGTGGGCCAACTATTGTGACCAAGGCCGTTGTATTGAATGATATTTTGGGCACAAACCCGCAGGTGGCTATCTCCCCTGCCGTGGTGAAATTGGTGTCGCAATTGACTCCCACTGACCCTCAGTGGTTCGTACCTGGACCCATCGACCTGCTCCTGGGTGTTGATGTGTTGGGTTTGATCTTGTCCGGGGAAAAGCGGGTTTTGCAACCATACGGTCTAATTGCTTTGCAAACTATTTTTGGTTTTAGTTTTCTCGGTCCCGTTTTGAGGGGTTCGGTCCCACGGGTTGAAGACCAAATTGTTGCAGTAGGGCTCTCACTCTCTGACGCTGTCCAGCGTTTCTGGGAGGTCGAGGAGCCCCCCAAGGCTCCCAGAGTCGATCCAGCGGAACAGGAGTGCGAATTGTCCTACCAGAATAATACTGGTCGCCTCGCTGATGGTCGTTTTGTTACTCGGTTGCCTTTTAGGGCAGCACGCCCCCCTCTCGGTCAGTCTCATGCCTTAGCGGAAAAAAGGTTGTTGTCCATGGAGCGCCGAATGAAGAGGGATTCGGATTTTCGTAGTAAGTACATTGAATTTATGCGCGAGTACGAGGCTTTAAGACATATGTCACCCTCAGCTATTGATTGGCGTTCGCTCGAGCACTACTTCTTGCCTCATCATGCGGTTTTGAAGACTCCCGGTGGCAAGATTAGAGTAATTTTTGACGGTTCGGCCCCTACGTCAAATGGGGTTTCTTTGAACCAGTGTTTGCACTCCGGTCCCAAACTGCACAGGGACATTTCGGATATCCTCACCAACTTCCGCCGTCATCAAATTGTTTTTGTGGCTGACATCCGAATGATGTTCAGACAATCGGTGGTGCACCGAGATGACCGGCGTTATCAGTTGATTTTGTGGCGTGAGCGACCTTGTGATCCGATGCGAGTGTACGAGTTGAACACTACCACGTACGGACTTAAATCCAGTCCATATATTGCAATCCGGACTTTGTTGGAGTTGGCTCATCGTGAACGATTGAACTATCCTCGTGCGGCGGCCATCTTGCAGGATTCAGTGTATGTCGATGATGTGTGCACTGGGGCATCCACCGTTACAGAGGCTTTGATTTTACGGGATGAGTTGATTGCTATCCTGAAGTCAGGAGGTTACGAATTGCGTAAGTGGTTGTCAAACTGCCCCGACGTGTTGACTGACCTCCCGGTGGAACATCAACAAGATCCTCTCCTGTTTGAAGATGCTGACAACCCCAATTTGATTGCGGTCCTTGGCATACAGTACCAGCCTGTCCAGGATGTCTTCACTTATCGGGTTAAGTTGGATTCCCCTAAGACCTGGACGAAGCGCTCGGTCTTATCGACTGTTGCTCGGACCTTCGATCCTAATGGATGGATCACACCTGTCATTTTTCTGGCTAAGTGTTTTTTGCAGAAGTTGTGGATTGCGGAAGCTACTTGGGACGACCCCCTCCAAGGAGAATTGTTGAGGGAATGGCGTTCGATTGTTTCTGCACTTCCGGACGTGAACCGGATTTCTTTGCCCAGACTTTTTCTGCCGTTCGGCAAATGTAGAGCTAGTCTCCACGGGTTTTGTGACGCGTCCGAACGAGGGTACGCGGCCGTGGTATTCTTGCGGACTATTAGTCAATCCGGGCACGTAGGGCTTCATTTGGTGATGGCTAAGAGTAAGGTGGCTCCTATCAGGACTAGGTTAACTATTCCTAAATTGGAATTGTCCGGAGCAACCCTCCTTACTAGACTCCTCAATCATGTTTGTGATACATTGGGTCGTACAGTTGAGATCTCAGATGCTTTTGCGTGGACTGATAGTGAGATTGTTCTTTGTTGGCTCCGCACCTCCATACATAACTTAGAGGTTTTCGTTGCGAATCGAGTCTCACAGATCCAGAGCTCTGTGACCCCGCTGATCTGGAGACATGTCCCAGGGGAATTGAACCCCGCTGACTGCGCTTCGCGAGGCTGCGAGGCTCCTGCACTTGTAAACCATTCTCTTTGGTGGGGACCAGATTGGTTGACGCACCCTGAGGCGTCCTGGCCCCAGAATCGGTTCTCCTCTCCAGAGGCGTTGCCAGGTTTACGTGTTGGCGTTGTGGAAACGCAACCTGTTTATGATTTGAATCTTCTTTTGGACAGGTACAGTTCGCTGTCAAAATTGATCGGTGTGACCGGTTGGATCCGGCGTCTCATACGCAACGGACGGAACCCAACTAATAAAGATTTGACATCGGTTTTGTCGCCTTCGGAACGCCAAGAGGCCTTGATGTATTGGGTTCGTGTAGTACAAGCCGAACATTTCGAATCGACTATTAAAGGTCTTGAAAAAGGATTGACGGTTAAGGGTCCCATTGCTCGTTTGAATCCATTTCTAGACGGATCGGGTCTGCTTCGAGTCGGCGGACGACTGCGAAACTCGAACTTGCCTTATGGGGCTCGCCATCCTTTGTTGCTCCCTAAAGGAGGATCTTTGGTGAATTTGTTGGTGTCGGATCGACACATTACTAACGCGCACGCGGGCTGCAATGCCCTTGTAGCCATCTTGCAGCGTGAATTTTGGATTCTGTCTGCCAGACGCACTATTCGTAGCATTATTTTCAAATGTATGCCGTGTTATCGTTTGACGGCCACACCCACGCAGCCGATGATGGGCGACTTGCCCTCCGACAGAGTTTCGGAGAACCGGCCATTTGCTTGTGTGGGCACGGATTTTGCCGGCCCCTTTTTGGTAAAGTCCTCTCAGCTTCGTAACGCTCGGTCTGTCAAGGCATATTTGTGTGTGTTTGTCTGTCTGGCCTCCAAAGCAGTTCATTTGGAACTGGTAAGTGCCCTCAGCACGGAAGCGTTTCTTGCGACGCTAAGTAGATTTGTATCCCGCCGTGGACTGCCATCTTTGATCCGCTCTGATAATGGCACTAACTATAAGGGCACTGATCGTTATTTAAACGAAGTTTGTCAATACTTGAATAGTGATAAAAATATTTTAAGATTTGCAATGTCCCGAATGGGCATTAAGTGGCAATTTGACCCCCCAGTTTGTCCACATTGGGGTGGTATTTTTGAAGCTGTTGTAAAAATTACAAAAACGCATCTCCGCCGTGTTATTGGTGAAACGATATTAACGTTCGAGGAACTTGCAACGGTATTTTGTAAAATTGAGGCCGTCCTCAACTCGCGTCCCCTCTGTCCTATCTCGTCTGACCCAAATGATCTGGAAGCATTGACTCCTGGTCATTTCTTGATTGGTCAGCCCCTTATCGCCCTGCCTGAATACCCCTTCAGGGAAGTAAAATCGTCCCGCTTAAGTCGTTTTGAATTGCTACCGCAAATGACCCAGAGCTTCTGGCATCGCTGGTCGCTAGAATACTTGCATATTTTGCAGCAGCGCGTTAAGTGGACTGACAAAACTGATCCTCCCAAAGTTGGAGATCTTGTATTGGTTAAGGAATCTAATTTGTTACCTTTGTATTGGCGTCGTGGACGCATTGTAAATTTGTTTTATGGGTCTGACGGGGTTCCCAGAGTTGCTGAGGTTATGGTCGGAGATTCGGTTTTGAAACGAGCTGTAGCGAGCTTGGCCCGCCTGCCCATTTATTAACAGGCAGACGAGATCTGCCTGGAGCGGGGGGTTGTTCGGAACCGATTTGAAAGTAATTTTTAATCTGTGACAGACGTCACCGAGTCTGTGCTATTAACTTGACGTTTGACAGATTGTGAGGTTAACTTGTCTTGTCTAATTTGTTGCTTGCTAACGAGGTGTAAAAAGCCGGCCGGTGTTTTGGATTATTAACTTGATTGCATTGTATTTGTGTTAATCACCCCGGATTAAGAGGGTTTTTGAATTTAGAAGCTTCGCCGAGTGTTGCTGGTCCCTTTGGCCCTTGGCGCAGTGATTATTTTGATTATTGTGAACGGTGTGGAGTGCTAGTTTGGCCGCGGACCGGGACCGTGAAGATTGCCTGGACCGGTAACAGGAGGTGAACCACACATACACTCACACACACATCACAGTTACACAAATCGCACCCCTGGACGAAGCCGAGAAACCAAGGAAACCAGTGAGTACTTACAAATAGGTTACCTACCTCTAATACATAGATACCGCCAGTATATAGATTTGGGGCTGCCGCGTATCGCGGTTTCGCCCGTCACGATATTTCGGGACAAATCCCTCGCAAATTACTCGATGGGCCCAGCGTTTGTAGGGATTTTGTTTTGACCCCGGTCTATTGTGATCACTAATAATCTCAACAAGGAATAATTATATTTCCACTCGTTTTGATATAATTGAGTTGTTTAGGTTAGATCCGCAGCCCGCAGCCCTAGACAAGATGCATAACGCTAACGTACACGATTTTCGAAAACTGTCAAATGTATTGACATGCGTTCGACGCGCCCATCAGGCAGCTTACGTTGATCCTATACATTTTCGATAACGATAACGACTTCGCAATGCACCTTGTCTTGTCTAGGGCCACTGTATTTTCTCAGAGTTAGCTTATTTTAAGCACCGGTGGTCTGAGGGATCCTACAAAATATCAATTGGCAAGATACCAGATGAAAACAGATAAATTAGTCAAATGATTCAGTGAGTTTGTAAATTTCAACCCGAAGCCGAACCTAGATGTTTATACTGTTTGTATAGTGTCGTTGAAATTCTTCAAAGCTAGTGACATAGGCTAGGTTTTTGTTAAAAACAAAACATTCCGGTGGCAATTTTACCCAAATTACAAAAATCATAGCTTTAAAAAAACATTAATCAGCATAGCAAGCACTATGATCATCATCATTATCATCATCATCTACTTACTACTTGTGTGTGTACTTGTGTCATATGTTATTGAATATTTTGTTAATTCATTATTAGTTGATGATGCAACTATAATATTAGAACTACTTACGAGAGATCTATATAATTCTAGGTTAAAATCCAGATGCAACAGCTTACTCATTCCTATTAACCTCAAGTGCCATCATTTGTGCGAAAAATGTAAAAGTTCTAACTTCAATTAAAACTACATACATACCCCCTGTCGCTACTAACGTAACAAGTAGTAATCTAAGCTTAAGCTTAAGTAGGTTCGTGATAGCATAATAAAGATACAATAAAACATGTTTCCGCGGAAGACACGGTAAAGGAGTCGTGAAAAACGAATAATGGCTGCCGGAAGTTTGCTCTTAACTCTCGTGTTAATTTGTCAAACTAATATGATGTTACCTTCACAATACTGATTTACCCATTCGTTGTGTGTGCTGTAGGAAGGTTGTGTACCTATATGTAGCTAAATAATAGAGTACAAACACCCTGTAACCTAATTTGTATGAGGTGACGCGGCGGAGAGGACGAAAGATAAAAAATAATGATGTTGGTACTAAGTACCTACCTTTGAATGGCAATGACAATGTATAAAATCTTCATCTATTATAATTATAAACTTAACTTGTGTCTGACTTTAATTCAAAGTTGGTAATCAGTAATCACCTAATCACCCAATTGTCAGATACCGAGGCCTCATTTCAAAGGCAATAACAACGAAATGCGAGCATTTTCGGTCGAGTAATTGTTGAGGTATTTGTACTAAAATCAAATGAAATAATAATAAGGATATAAGAACACGTTACGTCTACCGTTTGTTTGTTCCTTACTAGATTCAAAACGTAGATAAAGTACAAACTCTACTTTATAATTAACTAATTTAACGATGCATCGGTCGACTAGTTTTGTTTTACACCTCATCGCGCTAGGTGATACGAAGAAAACTAATCAATAAATCAATAATTAGTATAATTTGAATGTGTGCTATCGACGAGATGCGCGCGATCGCACGGTGTCGTTCACCGTCGCGACCGTTACTCCGATCTCTGCGATATCAAATCACTTGTTCATTCTTCATTTGAATAACTTGTAACCATGTATCCAGTTACTCGTAAAACCAGCTCCTACGCCCATTGATCCACGATTTTGTTTGTTATGCACATTAACAACTACTAGGTACTACACATATTACTACACGTAACATACGTACGTAACGTATATGCAAAACGGTACCCAAAATTTCAAAATTCATACTGACATACACATAATATAATAGAAATTTAACGATATATCACATGATTTTTTAAAGTACCTTCAAAAAAATATTTTTTTTATCAATCAATCAATCAATCAAATCGTTTATTGCTGGAAAGTGAGTACAAAAGGTGGTACATAAAATGTTTTGATCTGTCACAATCTGCTAGTATCTAGCATGCAATATAAAATAATTCTTATAACTAAATACCTAGTAATGACTAGTTAAATAAACTTAACTTTCAACGTTAAATAAATTTATACGTACAATTTATGTTATTATTAATGTATTGGCACATCAGGTATTACAAATTGTCATTAATATATTCATCTATCGAATAGAACCCTTTCTTAACCAAGTATCTATTTAACAATCTTTTAAACTCTACAATATGATTACATTCTCTAATTTCATTTGGCAAGCTGTTGTAAATCCTTGGTGCCATTCCTATAATACTTTTGGATAAGAGAGCTGTATTCATGGAGATGGCACGAATTTTATTGCGGTGTCGTCCGCTGTTGAAATTCTGGAATAACCCTGCATTACTTTTAACAAAAACAGCCACTTCATAAATGTACACAGAAGGAAAAGTCAAAATATTTAAATTATTGAAATGTGGTTTACAAGATTCTGTAGGTAGTAGATTACACACGGCACGCAAGCATTTTTTTTGGGCTTTAAAGATAAGGTCACGATCAGTTGAGTTGCCCCAGAAAATAACTCCATATCGAAGCGTCGAAGACACGTATGCATGATATGCTGTTAGTACAGCTGACTTATTTACTATCTTATTTAACATGTATAGTGCATATGAATATCTATTTAGTTTAACACAAACTTTTTCAATGTGAGCTTTCCATGTCATATTACTGTCTAGAGTGAGGCCTAAGAATTTAGTAAGATTCGTTTCTGATATTACATTATTTTTATGAGTTATTTTAGCGGCAGGTATAATACTACTTTTCTGATTAAAGTTCATGATACAGGTTTTACTTAAGTTAATTTTTAAGCGGTTTACGTCTAGCCATTTTGTAATTTCTTCTAAAGTTGTACTTATTTCTGATGCATACCTATTACCTTTAATATCATTAAATAGGATGGTGCTGTCGTCCGCAAATAGGACCATCGTGTTATTAGTAATCTTGGGCAGATCATTAATATACACTAGGAATAATAAGGGCCCTAGAATACTACCTTGCGGAACACCACGTTGAACTGTTTTTGGCTGTGAAGAAAAGATGGTTTCTTTTTGAGTATTGCAGCATAATTGAGATATTTGAGTAATTTGTTTCCTATCACTCAAATATGATTTAAATAGTTCAAGAATGTTACCCCTGACTCCATATTGATACAATTTATTTATTAAAATTGTATGGTCTACAAAATCGAAAGCTTTAGTTAAATCCATGTACATTGCAGAGACTGGCAATCTTTTATCCATATTCATAATAACTTTCTGTATTAATTCAAAGATTGCCATGTTAATACATTGATTTTTCCGGAACCCCTTCTGTTCTTTAACTAACAAATGATTAGTTTCTAAATAATTGTACAGACTGTTATATATGACTTTTTCAATGATTTTAGCTATAACTGAAATTAATGCGATCGGCCTATAATTTTTAATATCATCTTTTGTGTCTTTTTTAAATACTGGTTTTATTATAGAGAATTTTAACATATCAGGAAATTTCCCGTATTCAATACACATGTTTGTTATGTAACTTATTATAGGTGAAATTATATGAGATACTTTTTTTACGATCTTAGTGGAAATTCCATCGTAGCCAACGCTACTCGTATTTTTACCCTTGCTTTAACATGTACATGTAAGGCAGGCACTTATTTCATCATTGGATCTTAGTGAACGGTATAAATATCTTAGATATTTTCTGAGAAAATGTGGGTGTGACATACATACATACATACGGTCGTACACGTACAGTAGTACTATTTTGACTTCATAACCCTAAAAAGGGACTTCTCAGTCAGACAGATACACGGCCAGATGGACAATAAAGTCGTCCATATAAAGGTTCTGTTTTTCAGTATTTGGTACGGAACCCTAAAAATAAGGAATGAGTAAGTAGGTATTTGTAGTTGTCAAAAAGTTCCGGCCTTTTCATGTCTCGTATTGACTATTTATCATAATTTACTCTGAGCCTCTCTACGCCCCCAGCGCCTCTGTAGATGCTTTGATTGACATCGTCTTTGTTCGGCGGAAAAGTATGCATAAATTGCTTGCCGCCGATTCCTAATGCAAAGGGGGCGAACATTACTCGATCAAAATCGATTATTGGGTAAAAAATAAGACAAGTGAGCGATCTCATGCTCTAGTGAGCTACATCGCCGCAATTTGAGCAGTCATTATCGCCGGTGTCGCTCCCGGCGCCCCGCTCCGGCGCCCGCCCCGAGCCGACCGCCGCGCCGCATCCGCGCGCTTTATCGCCCACTAACGTTCTCAAAAACAATTGAAAGACAACATTTTTAAAATATATGGCAGTTCAAAAACTATTACTTTGAAATGTTACTTCATAAACGTGTGAAGTTAGACGTAAACCTATCTAACTTTGTAAATTATTTAAAAAGGAGAAAAATATGGTTTACAAAAATGGATAAAATTAGTTTCTTTGGTTAAATCTTTAGGCATTATTTTGTTATAACATATGAAATTAATACAATAACGGTACACACAGAGTTAAGTAAAACACACACACAAAGACCCCGTTTACCCGTTAGATGTATAAAATCATGGACCGAAACCATGTTTCTACGAAAGAATCGATTGTAAATATGGTGCATAGGTATAATAATATGATTAAATAAAACAAGAAATAATAAAATAGTGATGTAAGACATGCGCGTCGGCGCAGTATGGAGCGCGCGTGCGCCGCCGAGCGCAGCCGCGCGGCACGCGTGAACTCATCTGCTGCTGCAGAAAAACCCAGGAAGCGTGCCCCGGGCTAAGTGATGCTGCTAATGAATAATGATGAACCGGCTTCCGCGTGTTCACTTAATTGCCTCGGCCGTGCGGTGTGCTGCCGCCGATATTGGAGCTGCAGCCCCGCGGACCGTGAAGACACGCGCTGCTAAAGACAGTTTACCGCAATTATGTAATCGCTGTATGATCTTTAAAAAGTTATTCTATTACTCCACGGGGCTGGTTAATCGGGAGATGAACCGCCTCGTAACTAGCATGAAATACTAACCACAACTAGATATACAGATGTAGTGAATAATCCTTTCCCATCGTTTTTGGTCGGATAACTTCGTATTTATCTTGCTTTTTCAGTTGGCATATTGATGGGTACTGAAGCTAATTGAGAAAGCTAGATAAATACGAACATATCCGACAAAAAACGATGGGAAAGGATTATTCACTACATCTGTACTTAAGTACTGTATTATTTTATCCTCCCCTGATGTAACAAAAACGGGTCTCTTCTCTACTATATTTACTTGATATTTTGGGCGAAGGAATCATTTCCCAGATTTATGATATAGTTATAGATTGATATAGTTTTTGTCCAGCTAAACCGTCTTCGAAAAGCTTCGTTTGATAACTTTCGTCAGATAACTCTGAGAGCTCTGAAGGAGAGTTAGAAAGTTTTTTTTTCTAACAGGGACCCGCTTTGTTTTCATCTCCAGTCATTGTTTGGGCACTTTGTTGGCGAACGCTTCTTCACACAATTGCTTTGAGTTCATTCATCTTCATCACACAAAGTTGTAAGTGTTCTCTACGGCCTATCGAGGTAGTGTTGACTGTATGCGGAGTAGGTACTAAATACTAAATAGGTAAAGTGTATATTAAGACCATTGTGAAAAAATCGCACGCCTAGTCCGAACGGCAGCTTTTGGCCGAGCGGGGTCAGAAGTCGCACAACGGTCTCAAAGCGGAACTTCTTGTCAATGATCTCAACTAAAAGAGAAATACCCTTGCAAATGACTCAAAAAAGAGTATTTTACTTTACTAAAACACTCTAGATTTTATTGGAATTAAAGTGGTCTACATATTGTTATGTCCAACTAAACATTGTGAATAGTCGTACCTAAGGCTTTTCAAATTCCTAATCGGTAAACTGTAGTTCTTTATCAATCTGCCATTTGCCAATCTTAATTAAACAAGTTGTGATTCCTACCTACATGTTTAATAATCCCCTATTCAGTTATTTTTGTCAAAATGTTTTTGGGCGTTTACAAATATCGAACTATATGTATGTACCTAATAATAAAAATAGCGTGTTATATAAAAGAAAATTTATTTATATGTATACCAATCATACAAAAAAAAATGAGGAACATTTTATCCGGTTTAAACAGAGTTACATTTACTCGTAATATCTATGACGTGTTTAACTTTTGTGACGTTTGGTATTCATGTTAAATACAAATGACCTGACCTACATAGCTACAACTAGAGTAGGTACGATCCTTACACAGTGTTGCTGTTTTGGAATTCAAGCAGGTTTCCTCCGGTTTGTCAGTTTTCAAAGATAACACGCATTATTTAGTGTTTATGGCGTCACTGAGGTCGAAACGAAAAGCAGTGTATACACCTATAAAGGATATTAAAGATACTAGTCGATACGGCTGACTCTTATTCTGCCCTCCTACGGAGAAAAGGCACAAGTTCAATTAATTCATAAAAGCATATTAAGCTATCGACGTTTAAAATAAAGTTGGAAGTGCAATACAATTTATTTGTAGATATGCCTTTTTTCCGTAGGAGGGCAGTATTAATAAACTCATACTTATTTAGTGAGACACTGAGAACCGTTTCAATTTTAAGACGCATCAGAGATGACAGTTTGACAACAACCCAAGTGTATCGGCGGAAAAACATTTCGTCAGTTGACACGTCCGGTCCACACAGCCGCGGTGGCATCCGCGACACTAGTATGTTGATGCGATGTCACTGCGATGTAGTACATGCACCACGACTCTTAGTGTAGGCCGACACCAAGTACATACCTATAGAGTCAAAGTTTCGCCGTGTAGCTGCACCTTTAGTAGGCAATCTGCGCGTATCAGATGGGGTCACGTCACATAGCATTGCAGAAAATTAATTGGCGACTGGATATGAATTCTAAATATGTGTGCTGGATGTCAAATAGATAATCAGATCTCATTTAAATAATGCGTACAATGCAGGCATGCATTTGCATTTACGTCGGTACCACTGCAATTTGAGGAAAGATTTCATAAAAACACCACTTATATCTAATTTGGGTGATTTAATTTGTCACTGTCGTTAAAGATCCTGAATTCATAAACCAGTTCTTTGAAAACGTTTGCTCCGTCGGCTTTGGGACATTAATTTTGTCTGCTAATTCCATGTATGTGGGAACCGTCGTCCGTTGACATAGCAAACATTATTAAATTAGGGGCCTCGGTATTTCTTTTTACTTGTGTTTAGCGTGTTTATGAGGACCAGGGGGGTTACCGCGACAGGGCTAAGCAATTCGGTTTAGGATGAGTGGAAGGGACTGAGCTATAGCAGTTACATGGCTCTGTCTCATTCTCTCACCGTAAACTGAATTGCTTAGCCTTAGACAATCGTTCGGAGCTTTTAAGTTATATCTAACGTGTAAATATAAAGCTTGGTTGAGTTAGATTTTATTCATAAAAAAATCTGAAAATTATTTGTTTCTTAAAAAATACTTTAATACTTGCAATTACTATGACCTAAATCAAAATAATAATTACGTATGGCAAACAATATAGAACCGTTTTTAGTGTTTTTAAATCGGTTATTATCGTATTTATGTTCACGATCTCATCGAGATTTAGTATTATGTTGACGTGCAAAGGTTGTAATAACTAGAGTAGTGAATGAATCTCGTTCTAACTATGTATTAGAACCTAATTGAACCTGCTTTTTGTATAGGAACCTAATTATGTAATAAGATTAAGTAAAACATTATGGAACGAATCAATGTAGGTATCTAGTGAGTACGCAACTACACATCCAGAAAAGAACAACATTTTTAAACGCAAAGCTTGTAAAACGTACAAAACGCTGCGGCATTTAGTTGTCGTAACGCGAGTTACGTGGAGAGGTTCGCCTTGCACTTGGGCCCGCGGCCCGCGCGTCTTCAGTGCAATAGCCGGCGGACCGGCTCGGCTTGGACCTCGCCGCTCGAATCGGGTCAACACAACACACCCACGTCACCCACACACTAAACGCGACTATGAAGACTATATAACTAACTATAACTTCCGTTGATATTCTCAAAAAACCGGTTCCAGAACATCCAGTTGTCATTTATTATAGTAACACTATAGTCGATGGGCATGATTCATGCAAAACTAAAAAAACAAACATTGGTCCGCAAAACTAAGTATCATTTTAATGAAAATTTCGTTGAAAGTGTGCTACTTAGTTTTGCGATCCAGTGTATTTGAAAATAATTATGCATATTTACTTTATAATATCACCCATCAAATGAGCAAGCAATCAAATCAAAACCTAACCACTTGCGCAATGATAACGATAAGGGTAATTTATCGGTCATTGCGAATTGGACAAACGTCTCTTTGACAGGTATGAAACACGACACAATGGTTCCAAACCTGAAAATATAAATACCTAATACCTATAAATATACTGCGGCAATTAGAGACGTCACAATTACATTGGATGTTTGATTAAAGTTGCTGATGTGCAATTTTTGTGAACAAATTACCGAATACCAACTGAATACTTTTTTTGCTAGAGATGCTCAACTCAGACTCCATACGTCGTAAAATTGTGTCACTAGTAAAAATAATGTTAAGATCGTACTCGGGTTCATTAAGGCTGATATCATTACAGAGTGTATCTTAGGCGTATAGTGTTTGCGTAAATATTTTAAATGAAAAAAGAGCGCCCTAAGCTTAAGTGGCGCTATTTTTCTACAATAAATAAATAAAAGTACCCAGAAAAACCAACCGAACCAAAGTTTTTTTCAATTATTTTAGTTATTCAAAAGCTTGCTAGACTAGGTATTTCTTTTATATTTTTAAAGCGCACTCTGCTCCAATTTTATTTATTTACGCCTTCCAGCCTATTAGTTTTTATTTCCAGCCTGGTATCTAGCCCTACCTGACAACCTGTCCTGCAGCGTCCCGGCTATTTATACTCTGGGTCGAGACTGGACTCTAATTAAAATCTTCATCGCGGGCGCTGCCATTATTATATTTTACTGTATATTTCCCTCCCAGGCCAGGCTAGGAGGTAAGCCGTAACTTTCCTAAATGGCAAAATAAACATAATAAAAAAAAACGATTTCCAGTTGATCTCCGAAGAAATTACTTTTATTGACGATATGGTATGATCGTTTGTTCTTATCCTCATTTATTATTCAGTTAACGTTAAGCATTCCATTTTTTCGTCTTTCTACAGTCATTACGACTGGTAGAATGTAGTTCAGATTTGGGAATACAATTGTAGAGTTATTTTGTAGTAATTTATTTTATGAATAACTTCGTGGTTAAATCAAATCTAAGCTGCGGATAATCTCTTTAAGTTCCGCACAACTGAACAATGATCAACAGAGACAAATATTTACAAAATAAGTGTTATATATTTGGAAGTAAGAACAATAGACGGCATGCAAGGAAAGTAGACTTCGCGAGTGGGTCACTGGGTCCAGGCGGTTACCTTTCTCCTCGGCTGTAAGGGGTAACAAAAAATGTATTTTCCAGCTGATTTCGTGACACCTACTGTTTGTTGCATTCGAAATAGAAAGTAAAAGAAAGTGCTTGAAGATACAAACAAGTAGGTAAATAAATTAGTTTTGATAATTGTTTTATTTCTTGAAACTTTGATTAGACTATAATATATACCTTTTAATTTCATTTTAGTACAAACAACAGCTATAAGATGTCGCCCTTAGTAAGTAACTTACTATTCCTTGAGCATGATTTTAAATGTAGGTACAAAAAGTCAAGTTTTTTGCATTTGTCATATTGAATGCTGAAATAAATTCTTATTTATTATTAAATTATTTTTCACTATTTTCAGTACAAAAAGGCTGTGGGTACCTACCTCGTGTATTCACAACGTCTCACTCGTGTGTACTCATGACATGTATTCTCGCTGCATTAAACAGCAGACAAAAAGCATTTGAAAACATACGTTTTAAAACTAGTGCTTAATAAGCTTTTTTATTACTCGATTCACAATAATTTCAACCAACATTGGTAGAAGAAGTAACCAATACGAGTGAAGTGTAAAAAAAAGGCTGCAAAAGATCGTATTCTCGTTTCTGGTTTTGCCAAATTAATAAACGCACCGTCATAAATAATGACTGAAAACTTTTTATAAACAGAAGCTTGGTCGTTGTAGCGTGAAGGAAGCGGTCACGACAATCCGTGACACGAAGGATTTCAGCGGATCCACAAAAGCAATAAACATAGGCAGCTGCGGGGCACTTGACCCGGCGGAGTTCGTTGCTCGCGCGCCGGCCATGCTAATTAACTGTTACTCCAAAACCTATTGTGCGACACATTAAGGACACCAGTCACACTTTTTTGAGGCTCTATTCCGTTCTGTTGACGATATTTTCAGCAATATGATTACGATACAGGAGCAAGATGGGCCTTAACAAAGTAGAATAAAGGATCAGGGTTATAAATACCTGCAATGGCCCCGTTTTATGCCGACTTCAGGGATTTATAATACCTAAGTACAACTAACACCACACGGCAAAGTAAGAAAGCCAGTACCTACACAATACAATACAATACAAATACTCTTTATTGAACACCAAAAGAAAACAAAACACGGAACAGTACATTTTAACTATAGGTATACAACAGGCGGTCTTACCGCTAAATAGCGATCTCTTCCAGACAACCTTGGACAGAGAAATAATAAAAACAAAAATACATGGCAGGCGGTGTAAACTAAAATATACAGAACTCAAACTAAACTACAAGAAACACTTCTGATATTGTAAAAATTACTTACACAAATATAAACTAAGTACATATAAATATACACATAAACAAAGTAAATTAGTTAATAAATACATACTAAATACACGCTAAATACATACTATTATACAAATATAAAATATATATACATAAATTCTAGAAAACAGCCAAACAAAGATAATACACGAGGTCGTAGCATGGTAAAAATAAAAGTAAAGGCAATCATAGAAAAACTACGGAAGCGATAGATAGTATTCCTTTAACTTGTTTTTAAAAATAAAAATAGACTGAGCACGCCTTACTTCTGTAGGCAAAGCGTTCCATAGCCTTATTGCCTGGATTGTGTAGGAATTGGAGTAAAACTTAGAGGAAGAAAAGGGGACTGACAAAAGATGGTTTTGGGAAGCTCTAACTGAATTAAAATAATTGAAACGCTCCTTAAGGTAACACGGGGTTGCAGGGTTGAAAAGTATGCTGAAGAGGAGACTTAAAATATGAAAGTTACGACGAGCACGGATTGGGAGCCACTTGAGCTGATTGCGAAAAATGGAGACGTGGTCATACTTGCGTAACCCAAATATGAACCGTATGCACAAATTTTGAATACGCTCAAGCTTATTTAGTTGCTCCTCAGTAAGATCCAAATAGCACACGTCAGCATAATCTAAAATAGGAAGGAGTAAAGTTTGAGCAAGCGCAATTTTAGTAGAAAGAGGCAGAAAGTTTTGAAGCCGTCTTAGAGATCCTACAGCTGCGAACATCTTCCTGCTAGTCTCACTTACTTGAGGTGCCCATGACAAAGAGCAGTCCATAATGACACCGAGATTCTTAACCTGTAGAGAGTAAGGAATAAGAGCACCGTCGAAATAAACTGGGGGAAGATTTTCAAACTTGACTCTAGAAATAAGTTTGGAGCTGCCTATGACGATTACTTGAGTTATACACATTATATATTGTGAATTTAAATATTAAGTATGCATTGTTAAAATGTTAAATATTTCCACTCAAATTTCTTAATGAAGTACTTACATAATGAAATTCATTTCCCGCTATTTTATTCAATGTTGTCCCTCAATAAGTTGTTGGTCCTTTTTTTAGTGTGTAGGTTATTTATACCTTATGTGGCCTGTCTGTCATTTGGGTGAATTGCAAAAATATTGTACATAGTTAAGGGCTTAATTGAGGCAACGTTAACTTTCTTCAATTGTTTTTCCTTTGTGTAACGAAAGTTATGCATATGATTATATGACTAATCTTCGTTACACAAAGGAAAAAGTTAAGGATTGTTAAGGGTTTTTTAATTGAGCCCTTAACTATGTACAATATTTTTGCAATTCACCCATTTAGAAGCAAAGGTTTTCAAACATAATATTGTATAGCTCCATTAAAAATTTACATTCTCTCAACAGGTGCGATTAAGTATTCAAATTACTCTCGATTTGTATGTCAGAATTAACGGTAATAAGAACGCGAGATGATAAATATGGAGCTATTGCAATTTTAACATTTCTTGTAGGTAAGTAAGTGGAATTCAGCAGAAGTTGATCTAAAACAAAAAACCGAAGTAAGTATAACAAAAAAAATTACTAAACGATACGAATACGTTTAATAAGGACTTTGTATTTTCAGTAAAAAATCCTACATTGAAGCAATTATTTCTACTTTATTGAACGGCGCAATGTTAACTGTATCCGCGAAGCGATATTATTTAGCCGGGATCGTTAGTAATTATAGTGATAGGCACAAGGCATTTATCTGCGTGTATCAAGGTTATGCAGATCATTTACCTGCCGATTAGCTGTAAAAGAAGACTATATAATTGTAAAACAATGCGAATACCAATTAATTAGACTTAAATGGAATACAAATCATTATCTTATGGCGAAGACCTGCCCTCCGGGTGTGCACGTGCAGCTCTATACAATCCTCAGTGAGTAATCGCTGGGTGGAACATTTTTATTAACTATGTCAGAAGAGACATATTGCCAGAAGTTGACTTGGATTACAGTAATTTGCTTCATTCATAAATCAGTTAAATCTGCATGTCAAGCCACATCAAGTAACTATTATTGTTAATATTCGTACTTCAGTATGGACGTTCCGTGCTTGTTTAAGCTACCTAAATAATCCTTCACCAACTTATTTACCTTATGTACAATATCAGGTAATGCCGCCACTAACATATTGCAATCATCTCAGTATTTACTTCCTTGTTTCTCATCACTCTTCACAAAGTCCATCCATCTCTTTTCCAGTCTCGCCTTTATCTATAGCCCTCCACATTCATGCTTGAAACTCTTCTCGCAACATGACTTGCCCAATGATTTCATCAATATATTTACTCAAAAATAACATTCACTGTACCAAACCGCCGAATGTTTTGGCACTCCGTTGGGCGAATAAAACTCTAATGACGTCACCCCAAAGCCATTCGGCCATGATCATGACCTCAATCCACTAAGTTGGGATTCCTTACAGCTGACACTTCATGTGGTACTTTATCGGAAATTATGTTTTCCTTTTGCGAAACACATCCGCAAGCTACGTTTACACAGATGTTTTGCGCATCCGGAGGAGGTATTTTCATAAAATATGTTATTATTTTGAAGCAGTTCTATTGAGAAATCAAAACCGAGGGCACCGGAAACCCCATAGAAAATATTTTTTGGGTAGTGAGTCTAACTTGGTCATTTCAATAACAACCTCGACACATCTTTCTTGGTTCATAAACTACCATATCCATTTTGTTGATATGGCTTCTTGAAAGCACATTAACGAATTCACGAAATCTCCATAAAGAGGGTCCAAAAAAGCAAAACACGAGTCGGCGGGGGGCACCGGGCAACTGACCGAGTCCTTGACCCACAGCCGTGGTCACGGGCCCCTGCTCCTCACAGACCTCCGGCTATAATGAGAGACGATACAATAACTCTTTATGGAAGTTATTCGTGGGCGACTAGGCCACGAGGAGAAAGTTTTGAAGATATAGATATAATGTCTCGCCTTACGTCTATTGTGATGCGTCAGGTAGCGTGCTGTGTGTGTGCGCTAGGTCAACTTTTGGCAGTTTAAATAAATCATTAGCTAGGTATATACAGTTATTTTGAAAGCGTCTTGATTTTTAATTTCAAAAGGATCTAAGAATAAACAGGGTCATCGTCCTAACAAATTAAAACCAAATAAAAAGTTGTTTGTAAAAAGCTTACCTATAACTGTTGAGTTGTGTTTAGATGTAGCCTGCTCCGGCTGGGTTCCATAAACCGAACGAAATTTGCATTTGTTTAACAAGCTTCAGGTTAAATTGGTTCTAAAGTACAGTCAGTGTAAATTCCTCCTCGTTGCATTTGAAACAAATAGCGAGGTGTAATTGTCGTGCCCATGTAAAGTATACTGGCAAAAAACTGTGAATAGGTACTCAATGACTGATTAATGGCTTCTGCTCTGCCCGACACATGCGTTGACTTTAGAGCTTTTGTTTCCGCGCAATCAAGTGCATGTCGGTTACTTAACAACTAACTAGCTATGCAGATAATTGCCAGTGCATATTTGTTTATTATTGGTTCCGCAGTTCTGATGCATTCAGAAGTCGTGTTAAGGATTGGTAAGAATAACAAGTTGTTAGTTTATGCATTGCACAGGAGCGACGTACATAACATTAAAATTAATCACCACTAACCAACCAACCAATTATTTTGTTTATGTACCTAGGTGTAATTTAATTAACTGTAAGTAAGTGTATAAATAGACATGCAAAAAAATTGCGTAGTATCACTCGCTAATGAACCCCTTTCAATGGTTCCGCTGGACTTAGGACTATTCGGTTATAAACTCTGGTGTAAAACATGTTTAACTTCGTATGAGTATTGAAGCAGGTACATGTAGAGTGAACCATTATAGGACATCGTATTTGTCGGTTAAGTTCGTATTTATCTTGCTTTCTCAGGTATCGAAGGGTATTCGATTTTTTATTTGAATCCAACCCGTTGACATATAAATGTAACTAATGTTGCTTTGACAATATTTAGGTTAGGTAATCGCACATTGTTAACCAAAGCTATCCACTTAATCTCGGTCCATAAGAGAACCGTTTTTTCTTTTTCCTGTTGGATCTGGCTTCACCTTGCTCGTAGCCGTATCAATTGGTATCGCACGGGCGGCGTCACGCTCGTGTCGCGGACCGTTACACGACACACTCGCCGACGCCGACTCGACTACACTACAGCAGAGCCTCGCAACACCACGCACCTGTCACTTTCACGCCATACGCGCCTAAACAGGATAACATCATCAGTTCATCACACATAGCTGTAAAATTACCAATCTAACTTTTTTCGTGATTGTGTCGGAAATAAATATCCTATAGAAACATTCCTATCGTAAGGCGTGGAAGATGAATCCAATTGAGGTAATCTGCCGTCGGCCGGCGCGGTTGTTGTCCATAAAAGCAAAGTGATTGGTAATGTGACGAGGAATGCCACTCGATTTACGCGACGCGACAGCAATCAGTGCGTCTTCAGCCACTGCGCGACATTCCTTGCTTAGGGTGCATCCGCATTCGGACAGAGTTTCATTTCCATATTCATTTTGGGTTCATTTCTAATGTAAACAGGGTAACGAGTAGATAACCACAGATAGTCCATGGGTAACGAGGTATTCATCTGAAGAGTTTAGGAACCGAATACTGTAATGTATATTTCTTTACCTACATTTCGATTAACTACAAGTAATATAGCCTTCAGCTTTTAATACAGCCATGCTATGCTTATGAGCTTATAACTAGTAACATAAATGCTGGTGATTTATGTAGTTATTTTAACAAAATGCCTGCTTCGATATTTCTTTACTTAAAGATTCTCGAAACGATAAATTCAAGAGGCTTGACGTACCTATAGAAAAACTCACAATAAGATCTCAAGCGAGTTTTGTACACAATATTGCGTTCCATTTGCGTATGAATGAAAATGAAGGCATCACTTGAAAGAAATTGATAGAGATAGAAAATAATTCTTGTCCATCTCTCGTAAACATCCTAGCCATAGCTGTACACCGACAGATAGAGAATACGCATCAATCAGTCATTGACATAGCTAAGCTATACGTAGCTCTAAATCGCCGAGTCATTTTGCAATCTGCCACGCCACACGTCGATGCTCTTTTTATTACAACTATAAAATTGTGTAATAATGCTGTCGGAAATTGGTTACAGATGTTCCATGTAAAAACCGGTGAAGTGCGAGTCGGACTTGAGCCCTAAGGGTTCCGTACCTACGTCTGACTTGTATGAAATATCAGAATCCCATGAAGTCCTGCTGCTGCTTGTTGTCTTTGTGTTAATTTTGCTGTCTTCGTCTTTGTCTTGGGACACGGCAATCAATTTACGGCTCTTTAAAGTAAATAGAAGCAGTATCTAACTGTCTGTTCTGTACTCTTGGCTTTCTTGTCCTTTGTATTGCGGTTGGTACAATAGTCTTATTGTACCAACCGCAGTACAAAGTTTGCCCTGTGATAGCTTTAATCTTTTTCAAAATAACTTTAACTATAAGAGCAATTATTCTACTATTCCTGTAATATTTAATTAATTCCCTAGCTAGTATATGTAATCTTTTAAGATTTTTATCTCCAGTAGTTTCATACATAAAAAGGGGACGAGGCGTTTTCCTTTGTGTTTCACGATAATTACCTACCTCAATATCTAGAAGTGGAAAAATCACAAAGAAATCATTTATATTAGATTTTTCTTAAGAGCCTTTAAATAGTGAATTATACTCTCGGTTATATTTCTTTTCTTGTTACAATTAAGTACTTACATAATATTTCCTAAATAAATAAATTAAAATTTAATATTTCAGAAACTTTTACTTACTGCTTTTGCTTACTAGGTACTTAAATATCGTAAATAATCTAAATTACAATACCTACAACACAATAGTTTAGGTAGCCGTTTTTACATTCACAATAAAAGGCCTCATTGACAAACAGACAGGCATAGGGCCAGACGGACAAACGGACCTCAAAGTCATCTTATAAAGGTTCTGTTTTTCAGTGTTTGGTATACGGAATCCTAAAAACCGACAAACATTTAGTTACTTACTATAAGAGCGTTCACCTACACTATTACCGAACGTTATTCATGATGTTAGTCGCGTTGACCTTCATCTTTTCAACAACTTATCATTGAATGGAAGAAAAAGTGAATAAAATAAGTAGGTTGATGATTCCCATTATATATTTCAATTGAACCTAACCACTACAGTTACTATTATAGTTTCATACTCCATTGCGTAGATCTCGACGTTAGCCTTGACGTAGTTCAAGTTCAAAGCCTCTACTCCAGTTAAAGCGTCCGTATTTTTTATTAACTTAAAGACATTTAGGTGTTCGCATGTCAAAATTTTTTGTCACCTCGTTCGGATGGTATGTAGGCTATATTCTACTATGGCTATTAACGAACAGAGATAATAGTCTTTATATCCAAGATCCTTGGATCACCATGACTCATGCTTCACACAGACGTGGTGGCGGTTATGTTTTTTTATATTTGTCCTAGTAAAAAACATATACTTGCGTTAAAATTGTTTTATCAATCATATTTGGCAATCATCGTTTCGCGATATTTTAAACATTCTGATGGTTTTGTTCGATCGTTTTAAGTAACGAGACCGGTATAATTCTTAGATGGGAACCCTTAAGAACTCAGTCATGCATGACGCACGACGGAGATGGGATCGCAGTTTCCAACATGGAAAAATATTTCAATTGTTAGTTTTCAACATTCACGATATTTACATCGAAGTTAATAGATAGAAAACGGTGACAAAATTTAATATTTTGCAGGTATTATATTTTTGACAAAATGTACCTGATGCCGAACAATTCTTTTTTATTACAGATATAAAAACAACTTTTAAAAATATATAAAAAGAACTAATTCAATGTGCCTACATGGATCAAACTTAAAAGTTTTGAAATTATACTTAGAGGGAGCTATACCTACATTACCCCCTAAATTTTATTCTTGTTCCACCGTTACGTAAGCGTAGTAGTTACGAGTAGTATAAGTACATACGATAGGTATTTAGTGTTTTTAAACGACGAAATCGCACACCACCACCCACCAATTTCACGTAAGTATACCTATATTCAAGAAACTAAATTATGTTGTCTTCTAAAGTTGGCGTCATGGTCGATTAAAACCACTAAGTAGGTAATTGTGCGTCCAAATATTTCAAATCTTTGCACATCGCACATGACAATGTTCAGAAAAATTATCACACAGAAATCTTATGTAAAAAATCATGTGATTGCCAGAGCGCAGAAGACGAAGGTTTTCATAACAAAAACTCTTCCTGCATGTATACAATAGCTACAGATAATGAGCTTTATTAGCAGTAATCTGCCGTGAGGCCTCCGCGAGCCCGTGACAGTCCGTCTGTATGTCGCGAGACAAGTGGAGACAAATCCCAGGCCGCACTTACAGACGTTACGTAATTGAAGACCATTAAAACAAGAAAAATGAGGTAAATTAAACACGTCAACAAGGACACTGACGTGACTGCTGCGCGCCCATTATGGCGGCCATTACGAGTTTGTACATAATGCAGTTGTATTAGTTAATAATTACGCATAAGCTACTTAATAAGCTTAGCTTTGTGTTTAATTTAAACAGCCGGTAATCACGCGTAATTATAATTCTACGATTATATTATCGGATCATAATCAAGATGCCTCTTGGCACAACGTGTCGGTGTGTTTAACATATATACGTATGGATCCGCGATGTTGCCATGACTGACAAATTAGTTCCCGTGTTTAAACCAATGTGTTGTTCAGCCATGACCTGCGCAGTGTACGAGCCTTGCCCAGCAATTATCTGAACAAATATTGATTAATCGACGAAAACTGACCAAGTTGCACGCATGCCGCGCACTTTGTTCATTGATGCGCTCAATCAAACTTCGCGCGCAAGATAATGAAGTGTTCGAAATACCCTGGCCGTGAAAGTTTATAACAGGTATAGCATTAATTTACATATTACAATATTAAAAACACTATTATAATAAGTTACGTGATGAAAAGGACTATAATATATGAACCTACCAATTTTTGGAATTTTTAAATTACAACATTGATAGCACCGCCGCTTGAAGGTGATTCAGCGGTTTTAGTTAATATCCATATTATTATTTGTTAAAAATATTGCAATAAATGGAGAGCCACGCTTGACGGCTTTTAGTGCAATCGTCAATACATCGGCCACCACAATTGGATTTTATGGACCACCCAGAAAACCATCCTGAATTGCTACTAAACTTCGTCGACGATTTGGTAACAATATTTGTAACGATTTTAATTAGAATATTCAGCTCAACACATGTCATGACAGACAATACGTTAGGAATCAATAACGTGTCTATCAAATATGGCAGTTGAAAATCGGTGTTATACGAGCGATTCGTCACCGTCAGCGCTTGAACTTGCGCGTGTGATGGGCAGGGTTGTGAGGTCGTGCGCATCTTCGCAAGGCCGCCCGGTCGGGAGCCCTGCACCATGCGAGCCACTTGCATGTGCATCAGAAATAGACGCGAGGGCAAATGCATCGCCATAACCATTTAGCATTAGCGCGTAATTTACAAAACGAACTGGATATTCTAGTTCAAGATCTTACTTGTTTTTGGGTTATATTTATGTATAAGAGACACAATATAACTGTGGAGTGGTAAGATTTTGCCATGTAACAATTATCTTGTTTGTTGAACAACACATTTGACATTTTGGGTAACAATATTTATATGTTCTTCCTAAATTTAATCTTATATAATTCCAATCGATCTAATATATGGGAATATAATAATATTAATAATTAACTGATTGATAGAGTAAGGAATGAAAAAGTCAGAGAGAAATATGGAATAAAAGAAGATGTCGTGACTAAGATGAAAAGGGCATGCTTCGATGAAGATTGAAAGAAGATTGACGAAAGAGATATTATACACATCGAAAGTGAGTGGACGGGTCGGAAGGGGCCGCCCTAGGCGTATTTTTTCGAGTAAAATCGGAGAAATACTGGAAAAGGGCCGAATCTTAATAGTACCCGAAACCGACGTGCGTGCATGACTCGATGTATGAATGTGGAAGAAGCGAAAGAAATTTGTCAAGATCGTAGCAAGTTGAAAGAAATGGTCCCTGCCTACCTCTCTGGGAAACAGGTGTGATTTAATGTATGTAAGTATGTAATAATTAATAATGTGACCAACATTTATTTTATTTTTGTTAGTTATAAACCTACTTACCTTCGTATTTATTCGTTTATACACATATACCGAACTAAAAATGATTATTGAGCTGCTAAAATGTTTTGGCCTAGCCATGGAATTAATCAAATGAGGTGTCAATCTTTTCTCTCATTTGACTTGAAGGTTATTTAGGAGTGGCTTAAAATTACTTACTGCCACGCGTAATGTATGATCGTAAAAAATATTTGATATAAAAAGTATCAACGCAGTAGCATAAAGCTCAGTGAATATAAATAAGCTTTACTTACTACTATGAAACCTTTCCCGTTATATTTTTTATGCGCGGGTAGGTAATAAAGTAGGTAGGTAATTATTCATACGAGTACATTATTTAAAAGTTAAGATAAATATTTGGATTCTATTGAAATATTTCGCAGGAATGTAATTAATCGTTATTTTTAAGTCCGAACGTATTTTTATTCATTATCATTGCAGGTCCAAAAGTAGGGCAATTTTTGATAAAAATTAGTCTCAATTGACCGATAATGTATGGTGTTGAGCCTCCTCAAATATCTGCCTAGTGCCTAGGTGCCTACCCATTTATGCAATGAGATGTCCCATCGGTCATTGTCCCAACAATAGCTTTGCCAAGTATTCGTCACGATGGGATCTAATATTCAAATTATATTCAAAGATATTCCTAGATAAAGTCGGGACGTGCAAAAATGTCGGTCGCAATCCTCAGGGACATCGACGGTGCCCAAAAATTACTGCGAGACCGACACCTCCTTTTTTAGACGTTCAACGCTGCGTCACAGATTAAGTAAGTGTTAAATACTACTTTAAGAAGATAAGTAGGTATCTACCTAATAAATTAAAAATTAACTTTGATTTGTTGACCCGATACTTGTTAACAAGTTTAAGTACGAATTATATTTAAAGGAAACGCGTGAAGATGCAGATGAAGTGCTTGATTATACTATACGATGTATTTTGTCGGATAAGTGGTATTAGTTTTGCTTTCCATCTTGATTTCTCAATCAGTTTATCGTTAACGATAAGTGCGAAAGCGGACTGAGAAAGTAAGACAATTTTAACTAAAACTATTTTTTCCGTACCCGATTTTATAGACCCGTACAGGGGTGTTATTCTCTCAAAAACCACGGACGATCGGACGATCGGACGAACGAGCAAAATCGCAGCGGCGAGTTTAAGTAGTCCCGTCAGAGCGAACAAAACACATTTTGGCGCGTGCATTTTCAATTAAGCAACCTTCTACGTTCGATTCATCGGCAGAAACCATGCTGCTAAATGGAAAATGCACGCGCTAAAATATGTTTTGTTCGCACTGACGACGGGACTACTTAAACTCGCCCTTTGGACATTCACTCGTTCGTCCGTCCGACCGTCGTTGTTGAGAGAATAACTACCATGAGTTACAATTACCGTAATCGCTAGCGAGTCGAATACTCTGTCCCTCGCACTCTATAAGAATACTTGCAAGGTCTGCGAGGGACAGAGCCTCGACTCGTTAGCGAGTACCTTAATTGTAACTCATGGTAAGGGTGCAGGACCTTTATTCTACTAGGTAAAAACCATTTCTTTGACTTGTTATCAACGTTACGATAGCTCTTATTTACTTGACAGTAACGGCGGCCGAGTTAAAAAAATACCATAATACGTCAAAAGCAATATGGTTTTACAGTGTAGATGACAACTGGGTGGGTACTAATTATTTGTAATCATAACTTGATTTGCCTACACGTTAGATATTTAGGGAAATTCTGAAAAGTTTTGGTTCCCACGATATAAAAATGATGACTGAATGAATTACTTATGTCAACAATGACATTATGATTATGACCAATAAAAATTATGGGAAACAACTCCCCTCTGTACAATATTAGATACAGTTGCGTAGGGCAAGCGATGCAAAATGGTGTTCGGGAGTGGGACTTTGATAATAAAACATCTCACGATAGCCGGTTGGCAAGCTGCCCGCTCGTCGCGCCGGTATCTCCGCTGACGCTGACTCCGGACCGATAGCGGCTGCTAATGTACCTATTGGGTTTTAATCACTTAAATACTGATAATTGTAATGGCGGTGAGTTAAAAATAACGTTCTTATACCTATCACCAATAAAAAATGTTGGCTTATAATAATTATTTTTATCAAGTACCTAAGCTAGGTACCTAATACAGTGTAAGAATAAACCTACCTGCTGTTATGTTATAAATTGACTGTAACAGCCGGAAAAACTTGTCTCCAATGACTTTACTTAATCAGAAAATTGGTGCTGAATCCAACATACAACAAAACAGTACAATCTGAAAAGACGGTCTGTCGGTCATCGCGGAGCAAGTGGGCGTGAAATTGGCCCCGAGTGCGAGTCGAGCCGGTGCATGCTGGCGTCGCTGTCATTATAGCTAGGTATGCGCCGTACATCGGGACCACGGTCAGCGTGTCGTCTTGCGTTCAATAATGCTAATCGTTGGCATACATATGCATTGCACTGAGAAATAGACACAATGAACTACCTACTATACCAACTTACCTAGTTGCTATGGTACTTACTATACTCGGCGTCAAAAAAATCGCAACTTTCCTAAAATTCGTAGGTACTTACCGTATCTTAGGAGTAATAATCGCTTGAAACGAATTTTAGGAAAGTTGCGATTTTTTTGACGCCGAGTGTATTATAATTGTTAATATTCGAGACATACTTAAGTAAATTTTATAATAAATTAGAATGAGCGTTATGGTAATCTAAGATCATCCTTCAAGTTTTTGTTTACTGTATTTAAACAGATAAGTATTGAAATGTTAAAAATACCAAATGAATATACCTACTTAAACTTAATATTTTGATACAGTCGAATAGGTACCTACCACATAGAGATGTACCTACCTATCAACTTTTTCACCTTATTGCATTTTACATATATTTTTGAAGTCGACTGTACCTACCTACTCAAAAGTAACACCAACAAAAAACAACGTACCTATTGGAGAACTTCTTTTATTGTCGGTGAAAAATTATAAAACTGGCTTACTCGATACGTCACGAGTATAAACACAGCAGGCAGATAGTGATAAGTAAATTCGCCGCGCTATTCAACGGTTCCATGGTGTAATGGTTAGCACTCTGGACTCTGAATCCAGCGATCCGAGTTCAAATCTCGGTGGAACCTTCATTTTGCAAAATGTTTTTTATTTTTTATTTTTTTGCTTTCAACTAAACAGTTGGGTTTATACTAAATTTTTTTTCTTCCTTCTGTTATTTTGAGAAAATGCTAACAGAATGATTCATCTTTACTTTACTCGACAACATAAAAGCAAAGAGAACTTTATGGTAACTGGGTTGTCAATGGGTTTATATTTTTATTATTTATTACTTTGTTTTAAATTTTTTATGTAGGTATTTTACACTAAACACATAAATAAACCAGTAGGTCCACTACCTAGATCTGGAAAAAAAAAATTGGGAACCATTGTAATAAAAAAGCGTTTCAACAAGAATGTTGTAAGTACCTACATACCTAATTCCCGTAAGTAATTAAACACGAGAGTAATTCGGCAAGTTCAACGCCCTCATTGCGCAACGTGTCGTTTAAAAGGAGCAATTACACGGCGGATGTCGGCTTCGCTAAATAAATAAGTAATAATTTATAATTGCCGTTCGCAGATCACGACAGAGCTTGCTAAGCTTAATGAATTCCTGTATAGTCTCTTACCGCATCCTGCGAAGATAGAATATTTTACGTACAGCACCCTAGGAATCCTATGACCTACTCTACACCGATTTATTTGAAGAATGATCTTTCAAATACCTATCCAAATACATTTATGCGATAAGCAATTTTTAAGCTTAAGTACCTATTTATCAGTAACCTTTTTTGAATACAAAATATTCATGAAACCGTAAATTCAATGAAATTATACCTACGGCAAACTCTTTGTGATTTAGTAGACTAGAAAATAAATAGCAAAGAGAGTAGGTATTGTGCTTATAGTTTGGACTAAACATAAAAACCGGGCAAGAGCATGTCGGACCATGCTCAGTGTAGGGTTCCGAAGCCGTAACGACAAACACAAAAAACTATCTCAAAAATCAACATGTACCTATGAAACAATTTTCTATTTAAAGTTATTTGGCGCTGTCTTAGATGATTTTTAGTAGGTATAAACCCGTTAATCGCCTGTATCTCAGGAACTAATCATGTCTACTTAGCCGTGATAGTTTTCCTTTAAAATTCGTTATATGCGCTTTCGTTGAAGATTTTTTTCAGATTTTTAGTACTTGTAGTTTTGGCTGTAGGGGGGGGGGACACTTGACTCTAACAAAAAATAGCGCTTTAAAGCTTAATATTTCATAAACGGATCCCTTAATCGAAAAATTGTTTTCATAAACCCGCAATATTTCTGAAAGACCTATCCAACGACACCCCACACTATGGGGTAGGCAAGAAAAAAAAAAGACATCCCCACGTTACGTGTAGGGGAGGTGCATTAAAAAAAAATATTTTTCAAAATTTTATTTTACCACTTTGTTGGCGTGACTAATATGTACACTCATGCCAAATTACAGCTTTCTAGAACTATGAGTCTCTGAGCTAGACTGGGGACGGACGGACGGACGGACGGACATGGCGAAACTATAAGGGTTCCTAGTTTGACTACGGAACCCTAAAAAGGTGTCAATGGATCCAATGGGTTTATGCTCGGGTTTTAAATGCAAGAAAAAGTACACAAATACAGTTTGTGAACACGATGCATCGAATCATTCCCTCTTACTCTTCAAGGTGGGCAAGTTGGGGAACGCATTTGAAGACATAAGATTGCTTACACCCAATAAGCCCAGGCCTTAGAGACCACTTACCTTCAAGTGTCCTGTGTGCTCGTTTGACTTCTCCATAACCATTAAAATGTTATCACCAGAGTTAATTTCAAAAGAAGATTTTTACTCAATTTCTAGCCTTTTTTAGTTACCAACTTCAAGTCCAATATGGTGGCAACAACCTTAAAATTGTGTTATAATTATAAAGTTACTTATTTATTATTCTATTATTTTTATTGTTCTTGCTTTCTTAGGTTTAAGTCGAGACAAAGGTCATTGCAGAGTTATGTTATTTTGTATCATTTACATTTCGAAACTTTAAAGCAACAACATATTTTAGTAGTAAGTGCTTTACTTAGTTAGCTTGACATAATTATTTTTTTACAAAGCATTCTTGTCAAGAATTTACGGCTCCTTGTTTGTAGGATCATTTCTCCGCGGTCGGACTTGCTTCATTCTTGCGCTTGTAAATATGCGAACCCTTTTATAATGGCTGCTGCTTCCACGGTATAATTACTGCTTTCATAAAAACACTAGCCAAAATTTTACCTCATCAAAATTCTGTTCGTGATCTTCAAAATAACTTGCAACCTACACATGAAAATTTGAAGCATACCGACGTTATAATTTAACATACGGGAGGAAGCTCTCACTTCGACCATATTTGGTGCCTTATCCGTCTTCACTATCAATTTTGCTCCCATTATGTATTTTTATGGCGATTCCAAAAAGTTTTAATGATAAGCAATAAAGCCAATAAACGAGTGCTTTGATAGCAAAAACTAAGGCAATAAAAACACTCGGCTAAAACTAGTTAATATTTTAGATTCCAATCAATATTTTTTACAAGATTTTATATAAATACATCAATAAGCATGTTCTCAAGCTTGTTACTGTGTTCATTGATTCTACTGATATTCGAGTCACTTGGTGGAAAGTGACAGGAGGTGAATGAAGTGCATTATTGGGTGTCCCCTGCGGCAGTTCCCAGGACGGGCTGATGTGATGCCCATATTCCCATCGACATCAATTTAAACCCAAGGCGAATTAACCTTCTCTTCTTGAATTATGTTTTTGACCGATGACTTACCTATAAATTGAATTTACCTTACGATGACAGCGGTGATTTTATGATAGATTTGATATCTTTAAATATTGCTATTGCGTCATAGGTACATACAGAAATAAGCTATAAAGCAATTATTTCATTCTACCATTTCTTTTTGTCAACAGAGCGAATACAGGTTTGCGGGAGGAGGATATGGGCGCGGCTTAGGCAGTGGCAGCAGCGGGTCTCGGGGTGGCGGAAAACTGTGCTCAGCAGCGCTGGTCGGTGGAGCGTTACTCGCAGCCGTCGCGGTGCTGGCTGTGGCGGCCCTAGCGTTCTACATGGGGGCGCTAAGGCCTGACAATGGGGAACGTAAGTGAACCTTAAATGCCATGAACTAAGAAATATTATTTTTGTTAGGCTTATTCTGAAAGCTTTTGCTTTTTTTTTTCAGCAATAATGTCGTTCGAGGGCACGTTTAGAGTGACACGGGGAGATGTGTACGGAGGCGTGGCTGGCAGCCCGGCGTGGCGCGAGCGCCAGCGACGATACGGCTCGGCGCTTCGGCAAGCGTTTGCGGCGCCTTCGTCGCTCCGTCAGGCCTTCGCTGGCGCTCTAGTCACGGGCTTTGGGGACCGTCGGCTTGATGTTCACTTTAAACTTTATTTAGACCGAAGAAAAATTCCTAAGTATGTAATTTTATTTCCTCACTAAAAAACACATAATTGTAACGTTGAAGATAAAGTAACGCTTTCTTTTTCCCTTTCAGTTCGGTCTCAAATATAGAAGAAACGCTTAAAAATATTCTAGTTCAAGATATAAATTCCAAGCAACCATCATTTGGGCAAATTAAAATAGACCCATCTAGTATAGTCATAAAGAGGGACTTGACACATACATACCATTCTGAATCCTACGTAAAAGAAGCTTTGAATGATAGTATGACGGCAAACAGTCCAAAAACGCCCCCGCCGTCGAGTAGTAAGGATAAAACTCTTCAGACGAGAGTAGGTGTTGTCCGCAAAACAACAGTAAAACCAAATCAGCCAAATAAGAAAAGGGACCCTGATGAACCAGATATTGATACAGAGAATTTACCTGTAGTTCAAGGAACCTTCCAAATCACCAAGACTGAAGCGGACATTACTGAAAATAAACAAAGTTCTAGTCCACCGAGGCATGAGGAAAAGCCAAATCTTAAGCCCTTACCTACCACAAAAACAACGACTACAACGAAAGCGCCAACAACTAAAGCACCAATCACAATAAAACCGTCAACATTCCGACCATCAACAACAAGAAGGGTTCCTACTACTACACCAAAACCGCGGCCGTTTACAATCACGTCCACTCTTAACGTGAAACCAAAAACAGAATCGACCCCAAAAAAGGACCCTGAAAGATACACGAGGAAACCAACAACCACTACATCGGTGACTTCATCTTCTAGTACTACAGAAGTAAATTCCAACAATGTTTCCCAAATATTGCTTGACCTCCTCACAAACGAAAACCACTATAAAGATATACCTAAAATTGATACTCTGTTTACCGTACCGCACGTGATTGACAATGAGCCGTGGCGTCCTATAACGAGGCCTTACTATGAGTCATCGAGCAATTCACCTGCAGTTACTGATGAAGAACCTGTTGCTCCCGTTGAACAAAATGCTGAAGACAGAATTGGTGTAGCAGAAGTGGTTGAAGACACGTCAGTTTTAGAAAGTTTTTTAACTCCTATACCTCCAGTGAAAAATAGAGACAAACTAACGCACAAGCCACCAGGGTTATTAAATGTAGATCCTAACTTAGCTGCAGATGTATACATTCCGAGTCCTATTTACACGAGTTTTACTTTACCAACTTTCGCACCTCCGTTAAAAGGTATGGAAACATTAGGATCAAGTTTCCCAAAAGCACACCCAATTCCTGTAGATAAAATCAGCGGTGTGGTGCAATCTCAGGAGTCTAGAGAAGACGACGAAGATGACGGTAAACCGGTAGAAAGGCCTCCAAAAGAAAAAACAACATCTGTGACGTTAAACGTCGTTCAGTTCGAACCACAGGATAACAGCACTGAGAAAATACTAATAGATGGTGCCTCTATACTTAAGAAACAAGAGACTAGCACAACTAGTACTTCAACGACGATTATTAGTACAGTATCTTCTACGTTAACTGATGGAATGTCTTCTAGTACTACGATTAAAGCACTAAGCACACACGAAGATACAGAAAATTCTACAAGAAGACCTAACAATAAAGTGTCGATCATACCAAGTACAGAGGTACCACACCATACGTGGGAGTTAGTAAATACTTCTACTAACGATAATGGCACGTTCAATAAACACTCCCCGGAAAAATATTACAACGATACATTGCAAGCAATTATAACGAAAAATGATGATGTTTTTCCCAATACGACCCCCAAGTTTCCAGGAAAAGTATCAATTTTAAGAAATTTGACAGAAATTATAAAACGATACACACAAAGTTCAACCGAAAAGCCTAAAACAGAATTAAAGGAAAATGAAAGTGAAGATCGGCAAAATCACAATAAAATTACTGGTTCAGTAGAACTTGTGCCTGAGGATGAGGTTGAGGTAACAACTGAAAAGGTAATTACATTATTACCAGCTAAATCTAACCTCGGTGTAAATCGTCCTCTAAGACCACGGCCATTAATAAGGATTGATACAAAACCTGCCAAGGAAAACGAACGCAGTTTTTTGAGGAGCAACATTCGACCGCAAACAAGTATTGAAAAGACTACAAAAGGCAGTATAAAAGACGATAAAAATAATGTGGCTTCAAAGATTACACTTGAATCAAAAGACGGCGAAGAAAGCGAGATTCTAACAGAAGACACTTTTTTTCTATCGAACGTCAGTGATAGCATAACTATGGCGGATACTCCAGACGTTGTTAACAGTGGTTACCGGTTACCTAAAACAAATGCCGAATTTAATGGTTCGGGCACAAATAAGAAAGAAAATGCTGCAATTGTTCCTGAAGGGACCTATAGAATCTCTTATCACGTTACCGGTAGTGTCAGCAGTAAACAGGCGAATAAAACTTTAAATCTTCCCGCATACGATTTAGCTTTAGAACCGGATGTTGTTTTGGAAATACCCAGCAATCAGGCGAGCGCACTCACTATTGACAAGTTAAAGCAGCTCGCGAGCTTAGCCACAATATCAGATTCCCAGAACAACAGTATATTTCGCAACCCGGGAGGAGTCATCTCTACTAAAGCCATTCCTTCAAGTTATACCCTAAACCAGGCAGGATTCAAAATTTTGACCAAAACTTTTAGTAAGGTTCCCCCTTCTAAGCAAGAAGTTTATAGTATTGATAAACTGAACCCTGAAAAATACTTCAACAAGCTGCATTTCGAAAAGTCTGAGGAGAAAGAGAGCATTAAGCCTATTGTTGAAGAAGGTAAATACGAGAACATTATTTTGCCGTAAATAAGAAACCTGAAAAATTGCTGATTTTTAACTTGCTAAACAAAACCTGTCCGAAGTAATAATATTAGGGAAGGGGATTATAGTTTTTAATAAATGTTTTGTTTTTTAATCAGAGGAGTGCAACAACTCCACATCGTTCCGCTGCTTGTCGGGTGCATGCCTGCCGCTGACATCGCGGTGCAACCGCCTGCTGGAGTGTGCGGGCGGCGAAGACGAGCGTGCCTGCGCATGCGCGGACTACTTGCGCGCCTCGGACCAAACTGCCAAGATCTGCGACGGTGTCGTCGACTGCTGGGACTACTCCGATGAGAACCAATGCGGTAAAATTAATAAGCTTGCCGATATCGGAAGTAGAGTAGGCTTAGTTTTTAGTTTACTCGGTGGTTTAATTTTATGGAAAAAAAAAATATTTACTTAAGAGTTCTATGGCAGTAAATTGCTCTGTACGAAATTGGTAAATACTGAATCTCAGAACGCATGAGTTGGTATTAATTAACTCGATGATCTACTTAGCGTAACCTGTCTATTTTTGTGATTTCATTAATGTCTCACATTGCGTGACGAGTGCGAACCTTCATTTGCTAGGAATGGAAGTTTAGTTATCGATTCGTATCTGTGTAGCACCGATTACCTACAGAGAATCTAGTGAATCCTAGTTTTGAAATAGCTAAATGCATGTTAAACGTTCTGTATGATGGTCTCCTTCTCATTTCTTTCGATAAAGGCAACCTCAGCTAGTTAAAGGGTTTCTGTAGCAACACTCTCAGATTTGTTATGCGTACTAGTTCATATTGTAATTGCAATGTAACTTCCAGAGTGGTGCGCGGAAGGGCAGTACGTGTGCGCGAACGCGCGTCAGTGCGTGGAAGCGCTGCGCGTGTGCGACGGCGTGCCCGACTGCCCGCTCGGCGACGACGAGAAGAGCTGTGTGGCGCTCGCCGACGAGCTCGAAGGAAATGAGGTTGTGCCCTACAACGAAGAAGGTAACCACTCATTTTGTCTCTCTGTTTGTATCTTGAAAGTTGAGTGCAGTGTATGTACAGAAAATTATAGTGTGAAACATAATTTGTCGAAAGTACCTGCGAGCAGCTGAGCTAAAATATTTTTGGCCATTTACACTGTTTTTTAAACCCATCTTGCTCTCGAAACCATATAGAAAAGAGGCCCGGTGATATAGGCGTTACCTATCTTCATAACAAGGTAATGCATATATGTATCCGTTTCGAGGATAGGGTTGATGCTAATTCAAATTTTATCGCTATACATATACCAGGATCCTAAATTGTATGTACACGGTACCAACCCCTTTTAAATAAACGTACCGATCTAGGCCCAAAGAGAGTATTGAGTCTGGTGTGGACATTGGCAGGATGGGTGATGGTGCGCAAACGCGGCGTGTGGGGGCGGCTGTGCGTGGAGCGGTTCGCGGAGGTGGTAGAGCTCGCGCACTCGTCGCTGCAGCTGCCCGACCTGGGCCGCGCCGTCTGCCGCGCCATGACCTTCCAGTGAGTACCTTGAGAAACTCAGCCTTGCCCAGCTTACTGACTTACGTGAGCTCGCTCGATCGAACTAGCCTGTCCTTTCCCGTGCCTACAACATTACTGACAAGACTACCTTTTCATAATATCTACTGAGAAGACGGCGGCGTAAAAAAGTTTTACGTACATCTGGGTCCTTTTTTATCGGTACCTCTACCAACCTAGTGCTAATGAATCGAGGATTTTCAGAGTTTTGGCAGGCACGAACCCAATCCATAGATAAAACAAGTCTAACAAAAAGCATGTTTTGAAAACCCGACTACCGTGCATAAGAAGAATCAGGACTGACACGGGTCTTTTATATTATATGGCATATGGCACTTCTTGGCATATCCCCCAAGTGGCACTGCGCATTTTAAAATCGTTTAAACCTACGGTCACAAAGAAACAGATGATACATATTATGTACATTTACCAAATAACAAAACAATGGATTTTCCGCTCCTTATTCCTCACCTTATTAAAACATATGGCTATAGAATTGTATATTTTACCCCTATTTGGAAATATGTATTTATTTGCAAAAGAATACTTAACCTGTTGTCTTTGCTGTAACAATATCACATGTTTCAGGTCTGCGGGGTCATCGCGCGAGGCGCGCGAAGGGCGCGCGGCGAGCGGCGCGGGCTACTGGAGGTGTGGCACGACGCGGCGCGCGCGGCCGACGCGCGGCTCTCCTTCCGCCGCGCCGCCTGCTCGCGCCGCCGCGCGCTGCGCGTGCGCTGCCAGGGGCTCGAGTGCGGCGTCAGACCGCATGCAGACGCGCAGCAACCTAGGTTAGTATTTTGTCTATAAATATAGCAACAATATTTTCCCTATATGATTTGCCAGGGAATTATGGTATCAGACACCAAGCC